>JANRMT010062804.1:2422806-2439224 GCA_026402145.1 Polypterus bichir lapradei
ATAGATAGATAGATAGATAGATAGATAGATAGATAGATAGATAGATAGATAGATGAGTTGATTCTGAGGGATTAAAAGTAGAAATTTGTCTACCGTATATCTTCTGTGCAGCTTTTTCTTCTCATATTCAGTTTTTTTCAGTCCTTGAAAAACCTGCAGCCACACAGTTTCTATGACAGTCTGATCTTCTCGGCCATCAAAACCCTTCAACTAAACAGTATCTCACAGTTTGATACAGTAAATCCCCAGAAACCTTCAACCATCATCTTATAAGTTTCACATTCATAAGAGGCTTATGAAAACAACAATTTAAAGCCATCTTGACAGCTGTCTAAAAGCTTCAGTAGTTTCCTGTCTCACTGTCGGATTCAGTAATGTCACAGGCATGATCAAACCAATCAGAAAAGATCATTATTTGGAGTCTATAAAGTAGCCCTCTAAGATATGTGCACTGAGAAATCAGAAGCAGGTAACTACCAGTTCTGATTATGTAATTGATTACAACATGTAAAGCAGGTAACTACCAGTTCTGATTATGTAATTGATTACAACATGTAAATAAACATTCAAATACCAATGAAAAATAAATATAATTATAACACGTCCACAATTTTCTAAATATTTCTTTTTGGAATACACCTAATGTAGTCTTGACCTATGCATGAAATGAGTTATCTACTGTGCAACTTGTTTCATTTGGCATAATACAAGTTTAGGCCCACTTTGCAGGTACAGTATGTAAGCATTCTTTTTCTTATAAGTGCAGTAATAGCATGACTGGCGTATAGTGCATGACCAGACATAAAACTACACATGGAAGGCAAAGTACATGTAGCTGGCATGTACAGAGACATGGTGGTGGAGAGTTTAGCATGCCAGTATTAACCTATTAACTGTTTTATGTTTGACAGAGGATATTATAATAAGTTTTTCTCTACATATATGTTGCCACTCATGGGTGCGTGATGATCACCATCATGGCTCAGTCAGGGTATGAAATCCTCAAAGATGACAGGAGATGCTGTCACTAACTCTTTCTACTCTTCCCTATGCAGCTCCAAGAAGATTAGGGCACATGACCTGCACACAGTGCCCACAGAAAGCCCTGCCCCTTCTGGTTAGAGCCTTATGAGAATGAAGATCTCTAAAAGGAATCTTTTTTTTTTACCCAAACTTGTTACAGGAAGGAGCCCCAAACCTGATCTGCTCTGACAGAAACCTTTACGCTGGGTGACTGAGACTTTGAACAGTATTGGAGTGCCTGCTTTTTTGTTGTGGTCCGTGCACTTGCTTTTTGTTGCTTTGAATTAAAAGAGGTTGCCTAGTTTGCACCACAGTTATTCCTCTGGAGTCCCCCAACTTTCTCAAGTAATTACTATATATACAGTCAGGTCCATAGGTATTTGGACAGTAACACAATTTTAATACTTTCGTCTCTGTATGCCACCACAATGGATTTAAAATAAAGCAATCATTATGTGATTGAAGTGTAGACTTTCAGCTTTAATTTAAGTGGTTTACCAATAATATTGTATGAGCTGTTTAGGAATGACAGCCATTTTTCTGCATATCACCCCCCATTTTCAGGGGCTCCAAAATATATGGACATTTAAACTGTTCCATAGCCAGATAGGAGCAGTTCCCTCGCTACTTCATTCACTATTAAGCAGGTAAAAGGTCTGGAATTGATTCAAAGTGTGGAATTTGCATCTGGAAGGTGTCACTATCATTGCTAAAGTCTACAATCAAGTGAAGAGAACACTTCATGAAAGTAAAGACAAAGGGTTTACTAGAAGGTGCAAACCACAATCCCTAGAAAAAAATCGAAGGTTAGAAATAAAACAATACCTAAGCCTACTGAAGAAGGAAGTTCAAACTCCTATGACTAGGCCAAGAAAGAAAGAGGGGGAAGAAGAAGCAACAGGAATTACAGTACACCAAAGACAGCCATTTTCCAAAGTTTTGCACCAAAGACAGTCATTTTCCAAAGTTTACCCCTAAGGATCTGTTAATCCACACCATAGAGAGCTCAAGAAAAGTTAAATTAATAAGACAGGATTTTTAAACAGTAAATGAGAGACAGTCCAGAGATGTCTAGTATGAGCCTATCAGGGTCTTTTCCACTCTTGCTTTTAAACAAAACAGACTCTGCTGGAATTAAGAAAGAAAGAGAAGATAAGTCAAGAATAATGGAAAGCTAGTAGCAGAACAGAAGACAGCAACCTGGACGTAATGGTAGGAATCCTCAGTCACCTCCACATAGTGATATTTGTAGGGAGTAAGATATTAAGGATGCATATTTTTTTGAGTTGACGATATGTGTTATTAGAGAACAGATATTTTAAAAATAGAATTCCAAGATAAGGAGGTTGCTGAGATTAGGTAACACAGCCAAATCAACATTATTGGCATTAAGGTAGGAGACAGTGAATGCTGAATTTTAAGTAAAGGATGTGAGCGGTGACAAGAAGATAAAGGAAACCCCCATGTCTTGAAAGCTAATCTCAGTTAAAGATAGAAAAAAGTAGAAGAAGGGTGTAGAAGTAAAGTATCGAATAGGAGAGTGGAACTGTGCCAGGTAAAGCTTGACCTAAGATAATTTCCAGCCTGAGCCAAATAATGAGAGCATATGATGGAATGGAACCTAGATCCAATAAAAAAAAACCCTTACATTTGAAAGTAGTTTTGATGATAACTGAAAGAAATCTAGGAGCCACCATCTTGGACTTGATAGTAAATCAGGATGGAAGGTTAACTAGAGGATCTAACCATTTAGGTGTTGGCGCAAAGGCCCAAGGGTAAAACTGGATAAGAGATGGGTGTTTAAAGGAATGCCTTTTGTTGTTCCATACGAAACAGTAGAGGAGGAATATAACTTCTGACCAATAATTGATTGGTAGGGAAAAGGGAAAAAATGTAAAAAATAAGCATACTTTTCAATTTCCAAAGTGTCACAAGACCAGTCAGGATGCTGTAGCTGTTTTTTTCAAGCAAAATTAATCTCAAGAAGAGGCAGTACAGAAAGCCAGCAGAAACTAATTAAAAAGGAAGGACTCAGTTTGTCTGACAATTCTGAAAAGCTTTGGCGGCTTCTTCAGATCATCAAAGATGATTTGGCTGATGATATGCAAAAGGTTGAGGTAAACTGTGTTGAGATCAACGGGCTGCAGTCCTACTTCGGGTGCTCTTTTAATTACAGAAACCATTTTTCCTTTTTTTGCAATGAAATGATTTGAAAAGCAGGTTAAAACAAATAAAAGAAAAATAACAGACTTGCACACTAGGCTTAATAGGTCAAATTAGGAGACCTCTGTGCCTCATTTAAGGCAATTTGGTGGTTTAGGTAATTAAGTAATTTCAGAATCAGAATCAGAGGGCTTAGGTGTGATAGGTTATGATTTGAGGAATACATTTTGTGACACTCCACGATTGCCACAATTTTATTAAATGAGGGAAAGACAGCTTGCCAGAACTTTAAAAAAAAAAAAATGCTAATAGTACATAAACTGTATCTGCTACAAGTGTTAAACACAAACCTGGCTTTCTAGTTTTTGAATCTATCTGTTATGACATCCAATGGGAGCATATCAAAGTTTAAAGTTCCTGTGCGATACACTTTTTCTTTCATCCTGAAGTTCTTGTGAGCTTCACTTTTATTCCTCCTGAATTTCCTACAGGGTCACATTGGACTGTAAAAGGATCAGTCTGGAAACTTTGTAGGACTAAGTCACACATACCCCTGAGTTCAAATTATTGAACAGCCTCTCCATGTTTAGGCCACCTTCCTGTTCTGACATGAACACTTCAAACCAAAGGAACTTCTTTTTAGGACTAGGGACTAGGTCCTGATGATTCCAGGCAGTGCTTATCGTATTGTTACTTGAAGTCTCTGCAGTAACTTAAAACATTTTCAGTGATGTCTCTGTCTGGTCAGCTCTCTGTGACTTCTTTCCCTTCAGTCAGACACTGTCTGACTTTATAAAGTTTACTTGAATGTATCTCTCTCCTCAAACACAATCTATTGTCTTTGATCTGGGGCTTATACATTTAATCCCTGTCCTCCCACCCACAGAGCTTCTTACTAAACTTTATCTCCAGAAAAACCAGTTCTCACCTTTCATTCTGTTGTCTCCACACTTCTGAAGCATACTTGTGGTGCTTCACACTCAGAAGTGGCACTTCTATATCCAGTCAGAAGTGGTTTGTACAATCTCACATCCAGAAACGGAGGGAATTATAGTGAAGTGCTTTGGTGAAACTAGTCAGAAACATACATCACACTTCGGGAAGGGTGCAGTTTTAGAGCAAAAAGACTTGTAAAACTACAAAACACAGCAATTCCTTAAAACTCTGGACTTAAAATGCCTCACTCTTTTTACATTTTTCACTTAATGAATAAGCTTAATATCAGCTACTTCTTTCTTTTAAGCAAACAGTTCAAACAAATGTCCATTAAAGACATCTGGCAGACAATTGTCCCAAAAAAAAAAATAAATGTGTTTTGTGCAGTCCTTAACTCTGTTCAATTTTCTTCATCCCTGAACATAATTTTCGTTCCCATTACACAGGCTTAGAGAATTAAATTCTTTAGTCTTGAGCATAGAAGGCTGTGTGAGGTTCTAATCCAGGCCTCCAAAATCCTCAAAGGCATTGACAAAGTTGATTTAGCCTAATTCTAATTCTAGAAGTCTAATTCTAACAATGGTCATGGGAATCTGTAACAAACTCCTGAGTCATTTGTTGAAGTGGAAACCTTGACAACATTGATGAGAAATTGGAACCACTTAACTATTAGTTAACCAAATAAAATAATGGACTGAGTGGTCTCCTCTCATTTGTCAGACTAATCTGCATGATCCACCTCGCAATAACAGTTAACCAAAACATGCCCATATAAGGTATCATGTTTATTTATCTTATTAGTATGGAAGAACACTCATTACCTTCTGCCCATCCCATATAACCTTCCCATTAAATTATTGCTCATAGAGTAATTATTTCTAAGGAACTATATGAGCTTGAGGGGCACACAGCCTCTAGTGATTTCTTACCCACACTGAGGATTCCCATTCCCACAGTACCTGAAGTGAGATAGCCTACTAGTGGTTTCTACTCTGTATTAGCATGCCAATGGGATCTCTTCATATTTTATGAGCCATGCTGTTCCCTTCAGCTGTTTGCCCACACTATGCATACTGTACTGAACTGCACCAGGTGTACCTCCTGTTACATCCCTCTTTTCTGCTGCTTACACACTAGCACCATTTTACCAGCCTAGCTTCCAGTCACAATGCCAAAGGAAGAGTTCCAGAAAGTAAGAATAAAGAAGTAGGTTTTCAATATTGATTCAAATGTTACATTTGTTGCATGTTCGCAACCATATTTTAGCACAAGGTTGAACGGAGTATAAAAACATCACTGCTCACCAAGAGTTCTACAGTAAAATTCACATAGATCTAGAAGAACACGTTGAGAATTATTTAGTTATCTCATAGGCTTACGCAGGTTAAGCAGCACAAACTTACACATTTTTAACTTAAAACAAGATTTTTATAGATTAAGCTGAAGGGGACAGCAAGACCTTGTAGTTGAGACAATGAATACCTAATTTTGACCAGTGTTTCACAACTCTAGAACTTTACTTTGTAACGATTGTAATTTATTGATATTTCAGGCAGCAAGACTGCAAAAGTGATAATTACTGTAATTCAGACAACAAAGCTTGACAAAAGACTTCAGTGTCTGAAAAGATGACGAAAGGAAGGACACCTGTGATGGTATTTAACTGGTACAAGGAAAGTCTGACTTGTGCAGAGATATTCAATTCGAAATTCTTGTTACCGCTGAGTACAAACTAAGAGTTTTTACAGACGATAGTGTAATTGATGGAATCCGATATTCAAAGAGAAGGAATCAAGCTTCTAAAGCCATGCTTGAGATCCCACATGAGGCAGGGCTGTCTCATTAGCATAAAGCTGATGAAAGGTGGCATTTATCCAAGCATGGATGTCACTGATGCAGCTGGTTATACTTATTTATGGCCGCTCTACAACCTGATGTGATTTTCACATAGAGATGAGTATCATCAGTGTAAGAGTGGAAAAATAGGCCATGTTGCTGGTTAAGGTTGACCAGTGAAACATGTTAATATTGACAAGGAGTGTTCCCAGCACAGATCATTGTGGGATAATTCAGAAGATATACTGTTTGCAGCCAGTGAGAAAGGAACAGATCAAACTATAGGAACTTTTATTTAGTCTAGCAATTTATCCACTACCGATGACAAGGCACCTCGTATTAGGTATGGTTTCAGTCATTTATAAAGAAGCAGTGAGGTGTCATGCATGTTAGAAAATTAAATGCAAAAGCAAGAGGTAAGGCTATTGTGAGATAATAAAAAGTGTTCTCTAAGACAGTAAATGGAAGACATGAAATAGCAAGTAATTTGAATGTCAATGCTTCTTCAGTATTTTACATGGATGCAGGCATACATAATTTGAAAATTTAGAATTTTGTTGGAGTTGTCTAAAGTGCCTCTACATTGTTCCCAGGATATACCATCCCGAGTACAGCTAACATAGATCTAAAAGTATTTAAACAATAAGTATGTACTATATTTAACAAAACACCACTGTGCTGAAAATGAAGCATATATAATATTTATTCTTGGGACACAGGCACAGCTATTTAGTGGCAACCTGACGTAATATGACAGTTTTTCTTTGACTTGACAGCCTTTGACTGCTGTTTTTTTATCTGTTCTTAAGGAGACAGGTGATGATTGAACATTTTTTTTAATTATGCGTTTTATTCAACAAAAAGGCACAAAAAAAGACCCAACAGTTATTTTCCCCTGCTGTTACATTAATAGATGTATTTCAGGCTTGTTTGAAAAATGTTTCCTGCAGCACTGCATCCACAAAATTGAAAGATGTTTGTTAAAATCAATCACATTTCAGGATCATCACTTCAAAGTTCTTATTAAATATTCACGATCTGTGTGTCTGATTTAAACGGACTACATGTGGATAGGTACATTGGGCACTGGTTGTGCTTTTATGTAACAGAGCTCTAATAACAGTTATACTCCTAAATTAACCTTTGGCATCTTCATGCTGAAGAACAATGGCACTACAAAGTGTTAGTTTTTCATTCTATGTGATAATTCAGAATGACTTGCTAATGGATGGTGTGAGCTACCTTATAACGTGTTAATTAAATATTGATTCCCACATAATTGAAAGTGCCAGAGAATAGTAATATTAAATATGAGTCTGGCAAACTTTAAATTATGAATTCATAGACTGCAGTTTATAGAAAAGAAGATGACGATATTCATATGAAAACATGCATCTGTTAATATTATCCTGTAGAAATCCATAGATTTAAAATTTAGATGTTCTCGAAACTGCTGCTAAATTGTAAATGTTAAATACATAACCTAAAAAAAACATCCTGCATATTGTAGGATATTAATAGTGAAGTGTGACAAACAACTCTCCAGGGATTAATTCTTAAACACCAGTCAGATCGTTCAGTTTTTACAACACCTGCAAGTAATTGCACAGCATATTGAAAAAAAGGTTCCTTGGAGTGTCACATCTGTAATTCTGACTCTGATTTGGCACATTCTGTAATTTCATTCATCATATTTTTTTCTTCACTACACATGATTATAATTAAAAAAAGTGTACAGCTTTTATAGATTAATTAAGCAATCAAGTGGCATCAGGTGCTTAGCTGAAAAAAATAAAAGAAAATCAGTGAAAAAGATATAAAATGAAGCTTTTGTGAGTACAAATATTGGTCAAAGAATAAAACCTATTAAATAAACATTTATGTGAGTTTAGTGTTGGAGTGGCATGGTGCCACAGAAGGTAGCACTCATGTCTAACATCTCTGGGTGCCTGTGTTCAAATCCCGGTTCAGTCACTGTCTATGTACAACTTTCATTTTTTTCCATATTGCTGTATGTTTTTCGTCTGCCCACATTTAAAGAATAAGTAAGGTAAACTTAAATGCCAGGTGTAAACTGACCCATTAAGAGCTGGTTGCTGGTTTGTACTACAGCCTGGCCACTTCCATCACTATAATTGCATTATGCGTGATCAGCCAATTGATGGTTAAGCAGTAAGATACTGTCAGACAAATAAGCATGGAGGATGTTTCCCAGGCTTTGGTGAAGGTGAAACATGAGGTCAGGAAGGGGGGGGGGGGGATTAATAAGTAAAGGGAGGGGGTTAAGAAGTTACACAGTCACTAACATGACCTCCATTTCCATTTCTAAGATGGAAAACAAATCTTCAGATAACATGTGAAGTCACTTCTGCTGCAACACCACAAACCATGTCCCTTCTCACGTTACCAGTATTTAAAACATTAATGTACCAGAAGTCACCTCAGGACCAGTTTTTCAGAAATATGGAGCTCCACACCCAGAGGATCAAAACTTATAAATGTGGCAACCTCTGCCATATTTTATATGCTTTTTTCCTCCTCTGGACATTTGTTCAATTGAAATTGGATTCTTACAGTGTCCCAACACTTCTTTTGACTCTTTGTTTTATCATTCACAGTAAATTAAAACTAAACTTTTTTAAATATAGTTTTTTTTTTTTAGAAAGAGAATGATTACAACAACTTAGCACAATAAATTGTCAGATATCAGATATACCTTTAAAATGAAATATTTTCTTACAATGGGGCACGGTTTATAGGAATACAGTGTCATTACTATTGTGTACAGAGGAGGAGGTGGAGATTGGAAGCATATGCTGATTAAAACGCGCTGCTACTGAGATTGAGATCCAGGTGCAGCTGTGCAACAGGCGATACCTCAGCACCACGCTGAACAGAGTAAGTTTCTTTTTACAATGGCTGGTGTGTCAATCCTGCCACCAACCCCCAAGGACCTGCTTGCAGGGCTGGATACAGATTAATGTCATACCCAGGATGGAGCAATTGCAGGTTAAGGGCCTTGCTAAGGGGCTCAATGGAGTAGAGTCAATACTGACATTTATGGGATTCGAACGGGCAACCTTCCGATTGCTGGCACAGATCCCTACCCTTAGAGCCACCACTCCGCCCGTGGTATGTACAGAGAAATTGTGATTTTTTGTGTAAAGTTTAACCTAGTCACATAACCATTTTGAAAGCATCTGTCAGCTGTAAAGGGATCTTTGCCTGGTTAATAGAGCCTGCCCTCTTGCCCGCCCTCTCTCCTGATACGAGCTGATAAATTTTAGTGCAGAAGCACAAGTGGCTTTGTTATTCAACCAGCTAACAAGTGCTGTTTGAAAGTCTTGTTTCTGGCATTCTTACATTAACTCTCGCCAATTGTTGTTGACTCTCTCATCATATTGACATTTTGTCTCTGGTGTTTTGTAGAATTTCAGTTATCAGCTCCATGATATTATCTCCTGACAGTTATTATTTTCTATCTTAGAACAGTTTGCAATGCCCAGAAAAGTTTTACCTTTCATTTTGGATTTTACTCCCAGTTTTCAAAAAAGAAACATTTCCTTTAGTTCTGATACAATAGTACACCTTCTGGTCAACTGCTTTTTACATCTGAACAAACAGCACCAGTAGTAATTTTTGAGTAGTTGGTTTTGGGTGGTGAGTGGTGGTGTTCAAGTTGCAAAGCGTGCAGGGTGTTTGTGTTTTGATTACTGGTATACCAATAAGTCATTCCTAACTTCAGACCTCAATGATTATTGTATTCTCATGGAACAACACTGCAGTCCAAACCAGGCCACACATTTTGCATTGTGATAACTGCCTGTACTCTGCTGTGAACCCACTAGGTCTGGATTACAAGAGCTAACAGACACAGCTTCCCTAAAGCGTAAGTGTTATGATTATGTAAAATTGGTGTGAGGCATCCTAAAAATATAAACAGCCTGCTCAAAGAGACTCACCCCAAATCCAGCTAGTCTCAAAACTGCTAACTACATGATGGAAAGCTACATTAAATGACTAGAAAAATCCTGAAATGTAGCCGAAACCCCAAAACATGAAGGACAACCATAAACCCTTGGTTTGTGTGAAACGGGGCAAGCAAAGAATTTTTACTAATAAATAATTGATTAGAAAAAATAGAAAAATATGAGCAAAATATTCAAAAGTGCAAAAATAGGCTAAAAGGAGTTGCCTAAAAGGTTACCTAAAAGTCCAAAGTCATGATACAGAAGAGAAAATCAGGGACAGGAGCAAACTAAATTAATAAAATCAAAAACTATACTAAAAATAGCAGTACTCACAAAATTCCTTTCACAATGTTCTAACACTGCTGAGTCCGCTCTGCTGTGGTTAAGTAGCTGGTGGTGAAGATGTGCTGCTGCACTGCACTTTATATATATATATATATATATATATATATATATATACACAGTACAGGCCAAAAGTTTGGACACACCTCCTCATTCAATGTGTTTTCTTTATTTTCATGACCATTTACAGCACTCCATCACTCTCCTTCTTGGTCAAATAGCCCTTACACAGCCTGGAGGTGTGTTTGGGGTCATTGTCCTGTTGAAAAATAAATGATCGTCCAACTAACCTGACTTCTGCACAACACAACTGCTGGTCCCAAACCCATTGATAAAGCAAGAAATTCCACTAAATAACCCTGATAAGGCACACCTGTGAAGTGAAAACCATTTCAGGTGACTACCTGTTGAAGCTCATCGAGAGAATGCCAAGAGTGTGCAAAGCAGTAATCAGAGCAAAGGGTGGCTATTTTGAAGAAACTAGAATATAAAATATGTTTTCAGTTATTTCACCTTTTTTTGTTAAGTACATAACTCCACATGTGTTCATTCATAGTTTTGATGCCTTCAGTCATGAAAATAAAGAAAACACATTGAATGAGGAGGTGTGTCCAAACTTTTGGCCTGTACTGTATATATATAAATATACGGGGTGGCCAAAAGTAGGTTTACAGTTGTAAATATGTGAGGCCTGTAATTTGAGCACTTACTAGATTGTACCAAAGTGCACTGTGGTATTGTGACATTCTTTTGAGTAAATAAAGTTAATAAAGCTATTGTAATAATCATCAACTGTCTGTCTTTTTCCATACAAACAACTGTAAACCTACTTTGGTCCACCCCAGCATATGCATAAAATAACCCTAAATTACCTAATTTTTGGTTGTGTTCTAGTTCTATTGTTTATGCTCTATCTAGTTTTCTATAGTATTTGGAATATAAACTGCTTTAAAAAAAATTAAAGGAACGCTTTGAAAACACATCAGATCTCAATGGGAAAAAAAATCATGCTGGATATCTATACTGCTATGGACTTGGTAATGTGTTAGGAACGAAAGGATGCCAAATCATTTGATGGAAATGAAAATTATCAACCTATAGAGGGCTGAATTCAAAGACACCCCGAAAATCAAAGTGAAAAAATGATGTGGCAGACAGCCTAGTCCATTTTGGTGAAGTTTCACTGCAGCAACTCCAAATCATACTCAGTAGTTTGTATGGCCCTCACGTGCTTATATGCATGCACTGGGGCAAGCTCCCAATGAGACAATGGATCCAGGGGGATCTCCTCCCATATCTGGACCAGGGCATCACTCAGCTCCTGGACAGTTCTGAGTTGCAACCTGGCGACATTGGATGGACCAAAAAAAAAATGTCCCAGAGGTGTGCTATTGGATTTAGGTCAGGCGAGCACGGGGGCCAGTCAGTGCTATCAATTCCTTCATCCTCCAGGAAGTGCCTGCATACTCTCACCACATGAGGCCGGCAATTGTCGTACACTAGGAGGAATCCAGGACCCACTGCATAGGGTCTGACAATGGGTCCAAGAATTTCATCCCGATACCTAATGGCAGTCAAAGTGCCTTTGTCAATCTTGTGGAGGTCTGTGCATCCCTCCATGGATATGCCTCCCCAGATCATCACTGACCTACCACCAAATCGGTCATGCTAAATGATGTTACAGGCAGCATAGCGTTCTCCATGGCTTCTCCAGACCCTTTTACATCTGTCACATGTGCTCAGGGTGAACCTGCTCTCATCTGTGAAAAGCACAGGGCGCCAGTGGTGGATCTGCCAATTCTGGTATTCTATGGGAAATGCCAATCAAGCTCCACGGTGCTGGGCAGTGAGCACAGGGTCTACTAGAGGACGTCAGGCCCTCAGGCACCCCTCATGAAGTCTGTTTCTGATTGTTTGTTCAGAGACATTCACAAAAGTGGCCTGCTGGAGGTCATTTTGTGGGGCTCTCGCAGTGTTCATCCTGTTCCTCCTTGCCCAAAGGAGCAGATACCAGTCATGCTGATGGATTAAAGACCTTCTACAGCCCTGCCCAGCTCTCCTCTAGTAACTGCCTGTCTCCTGGAATCTCCTCCATGCCCTCAAGACTGTTCTGGGAGACACAGCAAACTTTCTGGCAATGGAACGTATTAATGTGCCATCCTGGAGAAGTTGGACTACCTATGCAACCTCGGTAGGGTCCAGGTATCACCTCATGCTGAAACTGATTAACAACCCCCTCTTCTACTTAACTGACCCGATCAATGGCCCAGAAGTTTCACTGACTTGATGCTATATTCCGATTAAAAAGTGTTCCTTTAATTTTTTTCTTTTTCTTTGAATATTTTTCAGACTGAATAAATAGAACTGAATATATTTGCCTGGTATGTGGAATTTCATGGAATTCTTTTTACTGGCAAATTTAAATTGTTTTTTGTTATATTGCTTAGCATCTAAAATGACAAGGAAATTTTCATTTATAAGTAAGTGGCACTATGCAAAAGCACATATATGGTTACCCTGGTTCATGTTGTCATGTGCTTCTTATTTGGATGTTGCTTCAATAAAACTGGCTAATAAATAAAAATGTAAAATGGCAATTAAAGTATGTGTTATAATTTTATGAGGATTTCATGACTATCAATACTGATACCCATTTAACATGGTATTATAATTCTTTTTAATTAGTGAGACCAAACTATAGGAAATATATTTCATAATCTTCTATCATTTTCATGATCACCTACACCTACACATACACATACAGTATTGTAGATTTTGGTAGCTTTCTTCCAAGTTGGGTAATTGTCCTTTTAGTTTACTATCTAATAGACTGATGCACTACAGAAGAAGAAAGCAACGTGGTGGCTGGGAAATGCTGTGTCTAAGAGATTGCAGAAATAGAAGGAGTAATTCACTAATAGATTCAATTAAGAACTTGCTTCAATAACTTCTTTAGACTGTATTGCTCAGCCTATATGGCTACAGGGCTCACATTATATTCATACATTTAAGAGAAAGATCATAGGAATGGGAATGGAAACGTCAAAAGTGTCATTTCACTAAATGATCAATTACTTTTGGTAGATTCATGGGGTGTCTTTTAAAGAAACTCCACTGAACACACAATGTGAAATGCACTTATCTTTTCTGCATTTGTCTCTTACAGATCTTACTGCAATTGAAATTTTGCAATAGATATTGAAAAATTAGTTTTAAGCAAATTCTGTTTTGTAGAAAAGATACTTAAAATGTGCTCAGGAGTGGCCAAGTAATTAATAATGTGACTCTTTGTAGGGTGTGTCAGAGTCTAATGGATTAGCACTTGGCACATTCTTTCTTTAACTTCACTGTCATTGCCAAAATTTATTTTAAACTATAAACTTAATTTAAAATCAAATAAAGTAATCGTGTTTTATTGGATTATACTGTACAATGCAGAATAAATCTAACATGTACTAATGAAGGCAACCTTATACAAGTTAAGCACAGGAAGCTTTTGCATGCATGCACACAATTAAACCAATACTGTATTCATTCACACAAACATTTTCCCACTCACATATTCAGTTCAGTTTCAAAGTACAAGTGTCTAACCTGGTAGTATAGGGTGGAAGGCAATGAATACATGCACACCTACATGCATAGTATGGCTGTCAATATATCCAGTAAATCTAAAACCTGTACACTTTTTTGATGTGGGAGAAAAGCCGGAGTATGAAGTAAAACAACTATTATTTTAAAGGAATACGTCATCTGATAATGATATTTTATTATATATACTTACCCAATGTAATTAATAGTAATGTCTGAGAAACATTTTTAATCTCATGTTTTCTGCAGAATACAGCTTAAAATGTTTCTGATGTAATATAAGTTAATAGTGACCAAGGTACTGCAAAAATACACCTATTACTCATGTACTATTATGTAACAAGACATTAAGAAGAACTTTATTTCTTCAATGTGACCTACTAAAATAACTTTGAAATGGTCAGAGGTGGCATATGTAAGACATATTTATCTTGAAATTGCATACTTTATTATAAGATCTGTGATTTTACAGGTGTATCAATTGCTCTTAATATGTGAACCGAATGAGCACTTTATTGATGCTTTGTAAATAATACTAAGAAGTCATTGTTAAGATCTCATTACATTTTTAAACATTGTTAACATTTGGGAGTTGGCCTCGTCCATTTTCAGCGATGGATGTCTAGGACGGAGCTCTGCTGGCAGTGGTTTTATCTTGCATTTTTTATTATATATCTGAGATATTGCATATTTAATTAACCTGGAAGGATTGAACTACAAGTATATTAAAAAGCATGAGCAGAAAACCAAGAGGTCAGAAAGAGAAGAAAGAGAAGAAAGAGAAGGAAAAAGTAGATAAATTCTCATCAAAGTCTAAGCTGGCCTCAAGTTTAAGATATGATCTGCCAGAGACTGAGTTAGAAGAGGTAAGCAAAGGAATGGACCAGCCAGGGCCTCAAGCTGCAGCATCTACTCTGGTCGATAATGATCGTGGAAGCAAAACAACAAGTGAGGCAGGCAATAAGAATTTGCTGAACTCTCAGGTGGGATACTGGAACTGAGCAAGGCCTCTTTATTGCCAATGTCAACTACTACCAACACCCCCTGCGAGTCAGCAGAATCAACTCCAACAGGTTATGTATATCCACTTTTGGGGAGAAGATTACAACAAGCTGTCTGAGCTGAAGGCAATGATTACTGTACTCGTGAGAAAAATAGATGATATACACAAGAGACCAGACAGAATTGATACTAGAAAGAAACAGCAGAATCGACAGCAAGTCCTTCTCTGGTTATCCCCATTATCTCTGATGTATTTTGAAAGTAAATGACCAATGGCTTGATTGGAAATTGTAAAGATCAATGGTGTTAGGGAGCATCCTTGTTGGGTACCACATTCTAGTTTGAAGTAGTCTGAAACCATACACAAATGTTTGGGCCAAACCTAAATCTGTGCAAAATGGTGAAGAGGTAGTCCCATTCCACCATGTCAGATGCTTTTTCTGTATCTAAAGATAATAAGATCTCTGGCATGTTATATTTAATGGGTATATTATATATAACAAACGTCAAAATTAGAAGCGAAGTGTGTTCATTTAATAAATCCAGTTTGGTCTTTTGATATTACAGAGGGAAGCGCTTTCCCAATCTTTCTACTTAGAACTTTGGAGAGTATCTTAACATCATTATTCAGAACTGATATTGGTCTATATGATGCACATATATAAACCTTTTAAAAATATGGAAAGGCCAACATAATAAAATTTTGGATTAAGCTTTTATTTCAGGGGAAATTATATTCTCCGTTCTTTGTTGTATTTTTTAAAGAATTGCCCTTGTTGTTGGCCCTCCTGTCTTTCACTCGGGTGGGGTTTGATTTTAGGTTTGTTAAATTTGACTTGATTGTATGTAATGTTATTTTCTTTTATTGTTAAGGTAAGTCTTGATTGTATAGAATGTTAATTTCTTTAAATAAAATCTATACAAAAAATGTTACCATTTATAGAGCAATACACTGTAATTTACTTTGTTTTTAATTTACATATTCCAACCTGTATGAGAGAACAGAAATATATTAAAATGTATGCCATTTCTTCCAGTAAATGAATGTCGCTCTGGGCCTCATGCAGTGCCTGTATTCTCAAATTGTGGTAATAGTGCAACCTGCTGGATGGCTTAACAAATATAAATTCAAGTTTAAAATAATTGAAATCTGTGGTTGTAATTATTCTTCCTGGGTAACCAATAATGTATCAGTTTGACATCTGCATTGTTTGTGCTTGTAGATATGTTGGACTCCATTCAAACTTATCCCTGGTGTAGCTGCTCTTCTTTGTAATCCAAGAATTAGGCCAGCTAGTGTGCAATCAGCCCAGTAACATACAGCTTGCCTTGCATGCACAAACTGTATTTAATGATATTCCATAATGTCACACATGAACTCCCAATTTTGCTTAATTTATATGAAATTAAACTTCTTTCTATATTTTATTTAGTACCATATAATTTACTTTTACCCTTTATCTTTGTGATTTTCAAAATAAACTTCATTCTAGCCTTCCCAAAATTTTTATCATCTCTTACCTCCTGCCCAGGTGTACTGATTACTTCACAAAC
>JANRMT010062804.1:2439234-2458303 GCA_026402145.1 Polypterus bichir lapradei
TAAAAGACTTTTAAAATAGGTATTTTATTGTCATTTTAATTGATTTAGTCATCCATAGTCATAATTTATAAACAAAATTCACTACTATTATAATTATTATTATTATAACCATTGTAATGAATTACATATCTCTAGTTATTACCATTACACAATAAATATTTATTAAACAGTACACTGGATAATAATCTCAAGGCCTTTTTGCCAAAATAAACAAATAAATGTTAAGAATTGTTTTCACAGGAACCCCATGGGAGGGGAGGGGGGTTGACAAAAGTCACAGATGGCATTATATGTAGATTCCAGCATTCAATTTTTGCTTCTGGCACTGAACTATTGCATCTTCAAATTAATTACTGCCCTTCTGCTGCGTGAAAAAAAAAAGATTATAGAGGGGACCTCCTCTCAAAAGAACATTCATCCAACCATTTTCTAAAAACATTTATTACAATTAAGGTGGTGGGTACTCAGAACCCATATCAGCAGCACTTGATACAAAGCAGAAATGAGCTTTGGGTGAAGTATGAAGCTTTCACAGAGCACAGTCACGCACACACCTTAAATGACTCACACAGGGATAATTTAGAGTTGCAAACTTACCAAAAATGCACATTTGTGGGATTTGGGTGTGGAATGTATGAGTTTACCTAGTTGTCATTTTGTTTTCTTGTAAAGAACTTTCACAACAAATGTATTCGTAAGCAAAATATAATAGGGAATAGATTTGTTTTTTTAAACACCTTGTATATTTATGTATATGCAAGAACAAACTGCTGTGCATGTCTATAGAGATTACTGACAGTACGCAAAAAAAGTATGGAGCAGAACTACAGTTATATATTTTGTTTTAAAACGAACACTATAATTGCTCTGGGGATAATGATTGAGAATTCAAAAAAAGAGACCTTTTTTCCCCATGTATAGTCTGGAAAGGAATACATCACACCACATCAAGCTGGACATCCATCAGTCATGAAATGTGAAACCTATAGAATAATTTAGTATTTATTATGTGGTAAGTGACAAGCTCTTTGTAAAATTCATACTATGACCACAAACTAAACATTTTGATAGATGGAAGATGCTCCTGTAAATGTGCTACCTTCTTTTATTATTTACCTTTCTACTGTATTTGATGAATATCTGTTAGTTTCAGCAATTTCCTCCTTGCTAGCTAAACAGGAAATTTAAATTATTAAGATCACAGTATCAGTGGGTAGTGAAATATGTCCTTATCTATTTGGGGATGGGGAGAGTAAGATACCTCTTGATTTTGTTTCTATCATTTAAGAACACAAAATATAAAATTGAGCAGATGTCTGTCTTTTCAGTTTAGTTGAGGTTTTCCTGTTCTTGGTTTGTGTGTTAAAATCAATACAGAAATGATTGATGGAAAAAAGCTTTCAACATCTGTAAGGCAACATTTTTTTATGTTTATAGATATCTGTAAACACGTGTGAAGCTATTTAGGAATAATAAAGCATTGTACGTTTACAAAGCTCTACAAAATGCCAGAGAATAAGTCTTGTGAAATGTCTTTGCTCCACCAATCTATAGTATTGATATATTTTTGTTTTAACTTGAAAAGAAAGATTAGCATTGATATTTCCCTGTTTATTGGTCCTACATTACTTCAGTAATGATACAAGCTCTTTTAACTCCTACAACATTGTAAAAAATATAACAAATGAGAGGAGACCATTTGATCCGTTAAATTTGTTTGCTTAGCAGATAGTTAAGTCACCGCAGAGTACTTTTAAAAGCTGACAAGAATTCCTGTTTAACTGCTTGATTCAGTAGCTTGCTCAAGTTTCCAAAGGCCTTCTGTAAAAAAATGATTTAACCTCTGAAAATGTATATGAAATATTATTTATATACCATACGCTAAGATAGCTGCTTAGCCCCTGAGGTTTTATTAAACACACCTACATGTTAAATTGTGTTTAACCTCTGAAAATGTATATGAAATATTATTTATATACCATACGCTAAGATAGCTGCTTAGCCCCTGAGGTTTTATTAAACACACCTACATGTTAAATTGTGTTTAACCTTTGAGGTTACATAAGAAGAAGCAACAATAAGTCATAGTCGTACAGTATATAGCCCAATGCTTTGCAAACAATAGTACCTCAAGCAAACTCAAACCCAATTGTTGTTTTTTTGGAGATAGATTAATGATTCATACTCCAGCTCTGTAATGTGCTGGGATATGAGAGACTGCAGTGAAGCTGGCTGAATATAGAACAACTGTCATAATCCGGTAAAATGCCTACATAAGGATTCTGGATTGATTTTGGAGAGAAATGATCAATAATGCTACTCTCAATATACTGTTATGAACATTTCTTTGAATATATGTGCAGGGCATTAATTTAGGCTTGTGCTCATTTGTTGAATTTCATTTAAACCTAAAATTAATATGAAATACTATATTAATCCAGGAAGCATGTGATGTGGATAGGTTTATTAAATTTGAATAAGATGCAATACTTAAAATAATGTATGTATTGTAATAAAAGCTTGAATCAATAAAAAATGGATAATTATAAATCAGCCAAAAGCACAACAAATCACTTAGATAACAATTTTATAAATTATAAATTAATTGTGTTGTCTCAAAAAAGAAGTAAACCCTAAGAAAAGTGGCAGAACCAGCAATGTCCTACCTCCTTTAAAACTAATAAAAGCAGAGAAACTCTTACAAATGCAATATTCCCCATTTAGCGTCATCGTAGGCAGTTTTCAATCTGCCATCTTTAAAGGAATACTATATTTTTGTATAAGTTATTTATCCCATATACAGTAGTTTGTAGTGACGGCTGAGAAACATTTTTAATGTCATGCTTTCATGCAGTTCGAGAAAAAAGAAAGTTCATGATATAAAAGAACCCAATGGCAACCAGTGCTCTACAATGAAAAACGTCCATGGATAAAAGAAAAGGTCTTATGTTACTTATGTTGCACAATTGTCTTGTCATATGCTCAAAACATATCAAATGGATGCATTTTTGCTAAAATATTATTAATAATCACTTCCAGAAAAATCAGTGTACAAAATAAACAAGAAGGGCATTCCCATAATACTGTGCTTTTGAACTGAAGACCTGCCTCTCCCCATCATGTCTTTATTCCATAGATATTTTTCACATCATTTGCTATTGTACAGCACTGGTCGACATTGGGCTCTATTAAGTCATAAACTTTTCTCTATGGTCCGGCCATCACTACAAACTACATGGGGCAAGTAACACCTAAAAATTATAAATTTTGGGGAGAGTATTCCTTTAAAGATAACATAAAAGACTGGCAGCTGACCATGGTGAATATGAATAGGGAGAAATGGCTGAATGTTGCATTTTTAAAGGTTTCTCTACTTTCATTAATTTTAGAGGAGGTAGCCAAAATGCTGACTGTGTTACTTTTCTTTGGCATTCAGTAAACTCCTCTTTAAAATTCCGGGCTTTTCATAATTGCAGAGAACTTACCAGTAGCTCAAAGGGCGAGAATAACTCACAGAAAGGTTTTAAGTTAAGGTTGAGGTTGAGGAGTCTAGCAGACATTTTCAAACCAGATGTAGAAATTAGTGGCCAGATTTAACATTATAAATGGATTGAGTGAGCAAGTACAGACAGGTCAGAATTTAAAGCTGATTAACGGAGACAGAATCATGAAACAGGGAAGCCAACACTGAACATCATAAGAGAGAAGTGAGACCACCAGGAATCAACACACACTTAAAAGGACTCCTACAAATCAATGGCTTAGCACTGAAGTAATGCTGATAGCATGATGTGATTGGCCCATAATTATCAAGCAGAGTAGGCCAAGGTGTATCCCCAAAATAGAAGACCTGTTTCCTTTTCCATTTATTTAGCATGCTTTGCATTATTTTTCAAGTTGCTGTGCCATACACATTGGATCAATTTCCACATAAAACAACCTACATTGCACCAGGTAGTGGGCTCCTCTTTAAATAAATGCGCCATACCTGAGTAACTACTCTGTTTACCTTAATTACTGGGGATCTCTGTTTCATAGTCCTAGAATGTCTTGCATTTATTGTTTCTCCTATTCCTGATTTGAAATCCATCCTTCAGGTTTTGATAACACTAATAGCCAGGAGCCGTACCTCATGCACTTCAGAAGAGGCCATCCACATGAAGCTAAGCATGTTCAGGCCTGGTCAGTACTTGGATGGAAGACAATCTAGGAGGTGCTTGGGTTGATGCTGGAAGAGGTGTTTAAGAGGCCAGCAGGGGGTGATTACCCTGTGGTCTGAATGTGGATCTCAATGACCCAGTGCAGGGACTGGGACACTGTGCCGTAAATATGGTGCTGTCCTTCAGATGAGATGTAAAACTGAGGACCTGACTCTATGTGGTCATAAAAGTTCCCTGGGCATCCTTCGTAAAGAGTAGGGTGTATCCTGATGTCCAGACTAAATTGCCCTCCATGGTCTAGTCATTCTACCCCCTAATCATTTCCTGTCTCTAACTGGCTATTCTTCTCTCACCACTTCACCACCTAACAGCTAATGTGTGGTGAACGTATTAGTGCAAAAATGACTGCTGTCGCATCACCCAGGCAGATGCTACAAATTGGTGTGGTTCCTCACTCACTATGAAAAATGCTTTGAGTAGTGAGAAAAGTGCTATATAAAGGTGAAGAATTATCATTATTATTATTTGCCAGTTCACCCCTATCAATTTCCAGTGAGCTCTTTTTCAGTAAATTGTCTATTTAAATTTAGAACTATGAATGGCGTGGAGGTCTAGTGATAGATCACACCTCCACTCTCTGTGAAGGATTTACACATTCTTGTTGTTATTCAGTAGAATTTCCTTAGTGACACTAACTTCCTTGCATATTCCAAAATTGTTCATGTGCAAATTAATTAAAAATTAATTAGTGTGATTGAGGGTGTGTGTGTTTGTATACCCTAATAGCCTGGCCCAGATATTAAATTGCATCTGGTACCCAATAATCTTAGGATTCCTAAGGAACTATTTTATAAATAAATACATAAATAATGACTGACATTTAGGAATATTAATATTCTTCTTTTTCCTGATCAGATGGTGCTGTTTATTAAAGTGACATATAACATATGATTGACCTTCAGATTTAAGACATCTTTTTGTTTTTTAAAGAATGCTGGAACAAGACCTGGGAAAGGTGGGGAGTGAGAGTTGTTAAATTGCTTTGGCAATGCAATGAATGTAAATAGCTTTAAAAATATCAATAACTGTCAAGATGCAAGGTTACTTCTGATTTACAAAGGAAGAATCTAATATGGTATCTATCATCATAAATTACCATTACATGCACTGTTGCTCTTATAATTCTAATTTCATAAAACTCACACAGTCAAATATTAACTGCCCTGTACAAAAAAATGCCTCTAAATTAATCCAACTAAAAACTCCAAAGATTTCAAAAAAATGCACAAAAAAGCTAGTACAAGATGATCTGGAAATGTTAAAACAAACGTAAAAAAATTAAACAAAATGAGTATCTTGTTGGCAGATCAGAAGGAAATATGCCCTGACAGGAGATCAGACACTAAGAAATTTAACAGAGGGCTTAAATCAAATGCTGACAGCATGCACAGAGGAAACATCTTCCATTTGCTTCTCTCTTATTTTCTTTTGTATGAAAGCTGTTTTTTCTACCTGTGAAAAAAGATGTGGGTCTTACATCTGGAATTCTCATTAAATCATGCTTGTAAAAATCAGAGTCACTGTCAGAAATTTCTTGGCAGGTGCTGAAACCACCCCATCTTCCATGCAAACAGCTACACAAGTAAGGGGACACACACTAACATTGCTGAAAATGTGTGCTAGAAAATGTACTCTGAAACTAAAGGAAACGCTGACATAAAGCTAAAAGATTTGCATCCTGCAAATGAGCACCATTTTTGTACAGAATCATAACTTACTGTAACGTTCATCAAGACCCTTTATGGGCCCCAAATGTGTTTTACATGGACCAAAATATGGAGATGCCAGCGATCATCAGTTAGTAGACACTGTTAGTGATTTGCCTGGTACAGGTGTGCTGGGAGCAAGCAAAAACTTGGACAGTTTGGGAGTCCCCAAACACTGGGTTGGGATTCACTGGTGTGGATAACTTACAATACAATACAATACAATTAATTTTTGTATAGCCCAAAATCACACAATCAGTGCTGCAATGGGCTTTAATGGGTCATGCCTTTTTAAAGCCCCCCTACCTTGACTCTCTAAGAAGACAAGGAAAAACTCCCAAAAAAAAAAAACCTTGTATGGAGAAAAATGGAAGAAAACTTGGGAAAGGCAGTTCAAAGAAAGACCCCTTTCTATGCAGGTCAGGCGTGCAGTGGGTGTCAAAAAAAGTTGTAATTACAATACAATACACAAAACAGAGCACAGGTAATCCTCAGTACAATATAATAGTTCAATAGAAATATTACAAGTACACAGCAGAATTCAACAGCAGATGATATCACATAATAGGATTTGGATTTGTTCAGAGTCCTGGAGACTTCAGCCATCAAGCTGCCTTCCCCAATTGGCCATTCCATAGCCGAATCAGTGCTGGGCCAGCAAATCTGATGAAAGGACCCCTATACCCCGTGATTCCTGCGATCCTCCATCATTAATGACTTTACCTTAGGTAGGCAAAACAACTTGGCCATATTTGAGTACCGAGAAGAGAAACAGAATAGGTAAGGGTTAGTAACAAATTATAACTATCATATTAATTATGTTTTAGAGCTACGATGATTAACAACAGAGATGCAGTCTGTACAGTTAATCAGCAGCTTTAGTCAGGATATGCTAAACTGAAGTAGTGAGTCTTCAGCCAGGATCTGAAAGCTGAGACCAAAGGGGCATTTCTTATAGTAGCAGGTAGTCCATTCCACAGTTTAGGGATCCTTTAACTAGAAGCCTGACCTCCCACTGTTATTTTATTAATCGTCAGATCATAAGCAGACCAGCATCTTGAGATTTTAATGTACGTTCTGGTTTGTAAGTCATGATAAATTCATAAAAGTAAGCGGACCTTGGCCATTTGAGGCTTTATATGTTAAAAGGAGGATTTTAAAATCTGCCCAAAACTTAACCGAGAGCCAGTATAAGGATTTAAAAACTAGGGTTATGTGTTTGTATTTACTTGTTCTTGTAAGAAACGTGTACCTAAGCTTGAAGTAATCATATAAAATAATGATTTATTAATTTACATCTAATTATTTGGGTGACCCTTTTATCAAAGATGACTTACAACATTTCAGCTACAATTGTGCCATACTTAAACCAAGATTTTATTAAAAGAACATCAATGCATTTTTATATTTAACTTTTCACAAAACTCAAAATGTATTACTAGTTAAGACTTTGGAGTTCAAACCCTGAGAATGTGGGTTCAAATCCACAGTGTGCAGTGTGACCATGAGGAAGTCATTTCACCTGCCTGTGTTCTAATTGTAAAAGCAGAAGAAATGCAATTAATTGTATCTCAAATGCTATAAGTCACCCAGTAAAGAATAAATGTGTCACCCAAATAAGTAAATGTACATTAGTAAATCTTTCATTATTTTAAATGATTGCTTCAAGCTTATGTGCATCTTATCTAGACTACAGATTCACAACCCAGTCCTCAGAAGCCTTCAAACCTTCCACGTTTTTGCTCTGTCCCAGACCACCTGTACCAGGCAATCTGTAACAGTGTAGTAAACCATATGGAACCCATTATGATCCTTAGGTGCATAATTTGACAAGTCCCATATGGGGCCGGTAACTGACCCATATAAAACACATCTGGGTTCCATATGGGCTTGCAACATGGGACATGGAGTTGGCAAAAGGCATATAACTTACCTGGGAATGGCCAGTCACTGGTATGTATGCTTGCTCCAGGATGAGCACTCTGGGCAGATGTTTTATTTTAACTGACTTTGTTGACTTCAGAGTTTCATTATAATGCATATATTATAGACCAATAAAGCATACACTAATCTCATTCAAATAAGACAGCCCCTCCACTACCCATTAAAAGTTAAAGATCATTTATTAAAATATTCTTTCTGAAAGAGGATTATTCAAAAGAGGCTTTACAGAATGTTTCATAACTTGTAGATGAGTGCAACCAAGTCAAAGGAAGAGCTTACAATAATGTTAAAATCCTATAATGTGCTATCCCTTAGTAATATGCTGTATGGTCTTAATTTACCAGAAATGTTTGAGAAATTAATACACTGTAGTTGAAAGTTTCTGTTATTTTAAATTATTGGTCCTGAAACTCTTTAAAAACAAGCACATACACACACACAAGCAGAAGTGTATATACTATTTTCACATGTTATACTCCTTTCAGCTCAGACAGGGAACAATGGAGATGATGGCAGTGTATTGATGCCACTGTGCAAAAATTGCTTTTGAAAAGCTTCTAAAGGCTGCCGCATACCATGATATTAGCTATGATTTGGATGGCTTAGCAGCAATATTCTTGTGATTTGTTTGCCTTGAGGGCATCATACTGGGAGGTGGAGGAATCAAGAGCTGCATGACTGAACAGGAAGCTTTATACTACTACTGAGAATATTAGCATGCAGAATGAGCAGTGTTTACTATCAGACTTGTGATATTCTTGCAGTAGCTTCCACTTATTTACTTAATACCATTGAGATGGTCAGAGTAGTGTCCATCTCTTCTTTTTATGAATTTGCTTAGACAGTTCTCTAAAACTTTTCTTTTCAAACTGCAACAATATGCACATAATTAATCCTTATTTACAGTATATGAAGCTTGTAAAGTTTTTTTCAAGGCAAGGTATCTTAATATTTCAATTTAGTGATATTTTACCTAACAGTTGTCTTGACAATGTGTGTGCCTTTTTGTTTTTTTGAAACTGGAATTAAATACAACAGTTCCTTATACTCTCTGAAGGGGAAGGAGCCTGAGCTAGTGCGCGAGGTCGAGAGGTTCCGGCTAGATATAGTTGGACTCACCTCGACGCACAGCTTGGACTCTGGAACCAATCTCCTTGAGAGGGGCTGGACTCTCTACCACTCTGGAGTTGCCCCCGGTGAGAGGCGCCGAGCAGGTGTGGGCATACTTATTGCCCCCCGACTCGGAGCCTGTGCATTGGGGTTTACCCCGGTGGACGAGAGGGTGGCCTCCCTCCGCCTTCGGGTGGGGGGAAGGGTCCTGACTGTTGTTTGTGCGTATGCGCCGAACAGCAGTTTGGAGTATCCACCCTTTTTGGAGTCTCTGGAGGGGTTGCTAGAGGGCATACCTTCTGGGGATTCCCTCGTTTTGCTGGGAGACTTCAATGCTCACGTGGGCAATGACAGTGAGACCTGGAAGGGCGTGATTGGGAGGAATGGCCCCCCCGATCTGAACCTGAGCGGTGTTTTGTTATTGGACTTCTGTGCTCGTCATGGATTGTCCATAACGAACACCATGTTCAAGCATAAGGGTGTTCATATGTGCACTTGGCACCAGGACACCCTAGGCCTCAGGTCGATGATCGACTTTGTGGTCGTGTCGTCGGACTTGCGGCCATATGTCTTGGACACTCGGGTGAAGAGAGGGGCGGAGCTGTCAACTGATCACCACCTGGTGGTGAGTTGGCTTCGATGGTGGGGGAAGATGCCGGTCAGACCTGGTAGGCCCAAACGTGTTGTGAGGGTCTGCTGGGAACGGCTGGCAGAGTCCCCTGTCAGAAGTAGCTTCAACTCCCACCTCCGGCAGAACTTCAACCACGTCCCGAGGGAGATGGGGGACATTGAGTCCGAATGGGCCATGTTCCGTGCCTCTATTGTTGAGGCGGCTGACCGGAGCTGTGGCCGCAAGGTGGTCGGTGCCAGTCGTGGCGGCAATCCCCGAACCCGTTGGTGGACACCGGCGGTGAGGGATGCCGTCAAGCTGAAGAAGGAGTCCTATAGGACTTTTTTGTCCTGTGGGTCTCTGGAGGCAGCTGATAGGTACCGACAGACCAAGCGGAACGCGGCTTCGGTTGTTGCTGAGGCAAAAACTCGGGCATGGGAGGAGTTTGGAGAGGCCATGGAGAACGACTTTCGGACGGCTTCGAGGAGATTCTGGTCCACCGTCCGGCGTCTCAGGAGGGGGAAGCAGTGCAGTGTCAACACCGTATATGGTGGGGATGGCGCGCTGCTGACCTCGACTCGGGACGTTGTGGGTCGGTGGGAGGAGTACTTCGAAGACCTCCTCAATCCCACTAACATGCCTTCCAATGAGGAAGCAGAGCCAGGGGACTCTGAGGTGGGCTCTCCCATCTCTGGGACTGAAGTCACCGAGGTGGTCAAAAAACTCCTTGGTGGCAGGGCCCCGGGGGTGGATGAGATACGCCCGGAGTTCCTTAAGGCTCTGGATGTTGTAGGACTGTCTTGGTTGACACGTCTCTGCAACATCGCATGGACATCGGGGACAGTGCCTCTGGATTGGCAGACTGGGGTGGTGGTCCCCCTCTTTAAAAAGGGGGACCGGAGGGTGTGTTCCAACTATAGAGGGATCACACTCCTCAGCCTCCCTGGAAAAGTCTATTCGGGGGTTCTGGAGAGGAGGGTCCGTCGGATAGTCGAACCTCGGATTCAGGAGGAACAGTGTGGTTTTCGTCCTGGTCGCGGAACAGTGGACCAGCTCTACACCCTTAGCAGAGTCCTGGAGGGTGCATGGGAGTTTGCCCGACCGGTCTACATGTGTTTTGTGGACTTGGAAAAGGCATTCGACCGTGTCCCTCGGGGAATCCTGTGGGGGGTGCTCCGGGAGTATGGGGTACCGGACCCCCTGATAAGAGCTGTTCGGTCTCTGTACAACCGGTGTCAGAGCTTGGTCCGCATTGCCGGCAGTAAGTCGAGCCCGTTTCCAGTGAGAGTTGGACTCCGCCAGGGCTGCCCTTTGTCACCGATTCTGTTCATAACTTTTATGGACAGAATTTCTAGGCGCAGCCAGGGTGTTGAAGGGGTCCGGTTTGGTGGACTCAGGATTGGGTCACTGCTTTTTGCAGATGATGTTGTCCTGTTTGCTTCATCAGGCCGTGATCTTCAGCTCTCTCTGGATCGGTTCGCAGCTGAGTGTGAAGCGGCTGGGATGAGAATCAGCACCTCCAAATCCGAGAGCATGGTCCTCAGTCGGAAAAGGGTGGAGTGCCCTCTCAGGGTTGGGGGAGAGATCCTGCCCCAAGTGGAGGAGTTCAAGTATCTCGGGGTCTTGTTCACGAGTGAGGGAAGAATGGAGCGTGAGATCGACAGGCGGATCGGTGCGGCATCCGCAGTGATGCGGGCTCTGCATCGGTCTGTCGTGGTGAAGAAGGAGCTGAACCGTAAGGCAAAGCTCTCAATTTACCAGTCGATCTACGCTCCTACCCTCACCTATGGTCATGAGCTATGGGTAGTGACCGAAAGAACGAGATCGCGAATACAAGCGGCTGAAATGAGTTTCCTCCGCAGGGTGTCTGGGCTTTCCCTTAAAGATAGGGTGAGAAGCTCAGTCATCCGGGAGGGGCTCAGAGTAGAGCCGCTGCTCCTCCGCATCGAGAGGAGTCAGATGAGGTGGCTCGGGCATCTGATCAGGATGCCTCCTGGACGCCTCCCTGGTGAGGTGTTCCGGGCACGTCCAACCGGGAGGAGGCCCCGGGGAAGACCCAGGACACGCTGGAGGGACTATGTCTCCCGGCTGGCCTGGGAACGCCTTGGGATTCTCCCGGAAGAGCTGGAAGAAGTGGCCGGGGAGAGGGAAGTCTGGGCTTCTCTGCTTAAGCTGCTGCCCCCGCGACCCGACCTCGGATAAGCGGAAGAAGATGGATGGATGGATGGAGTTCCTTATACTGTATACAGTATTCTTTAAATACATTTCATTTGATAAGAACAGTTTGACTTGTACAGACGTTTACAGAATACCAAATCATTTGTGCATAAATACAGGAAGTACAGGGTCAGGAAAAAATAAACTTACCTATGCAAAAATAATTTGTATGAAAACAAACTGAAAATAGAATGGTCTACTTGAAGAAGGGGCTGTGACATACAATCTCTTGTTGAGTGTGAGTAGAGCATTCAGATTAGTAAAGAACTCACTTAATCTCTTTCATTGTGGTCAACCTAATGTAGTACTTACGCGGACACTGGAAAAGGCTTCAGCAGGAGATTTTGACTGAGTACGATGTCTATCCCTGTGGAGACTTTCAAGACAGAAAGGCCAGTGTGACACTCACATAGTCTGATATCCAAGAATTTAGCCTTTTGTGTTGGTGGCAGACACATATGTTTTCCTTCTTGGGCCTGTTAGGGCATTATGACTTTTGTGTGTGGTTTTGATAACGCAGCTTCAGAATATTCCATTGTCTGAGGTTCGCTTCAACAAGGCGGCAAGACACAAAGTTATCATCCTGCATCACCAAAGTCTCCTCCAAGGAGATATTTTGATTTTACAAGATGTGCTTTTCAAGCTCTTCTCAGGAAGCACACAGAATTGGGCATGCCTGAGGACCAGAAGTGCAGTGGTCAGCCATGGAAACTGAGAGCAATAGGTGAGAGATACATTAAAATGACATCCCTTTCAAAACAGAAAATGTCCAGAACAGCTATTTTAGCTCTGAACTCACAGAAACCAAACCAGTAGAACCCAATTGAACGTCACTTGAGTTTGGAAGAAATCTTTGTGGAAGAGTTGCTGCCAAAAATAATTTATTCTAAAGTGAAAACAAAGCGAACAAACTCACCAATGCTCAAAACAAAAACAAGAATGACATTTTTTTGCTTAGATAGGAGGCAATTAGTCCATTGAAGTGCTGGAAAGGGCTACTATGAGGAGTGTCTGGCACTAACAGAGAAGCATGGCAAAAGTATTTGCAGATGTGGGACTTAATTTTTGCAACAGGGGTTAGTGATCTGGACAAAAGTAATGGAACACTCAGAAGAACAAGCAGATTCTCACCCATCATGCAATTACAATTAAGAACTGATCTGTTCTAAGTTAATACTGCAGCAAGGTAATGATCCCAAACACATAGCCAACGTCACAAAAGGACTATCTTCAGCAAGATGAAGTATAAGCAGTTCTGTTGCAGATGGTTTGGCTTCCACAGAGCCCTGACATCATCAAGGCTGACTTACCCATTGAGACAGAAGAACAGAGAGATAGTCAGACTGTAGAAGAACTAGGCAAAGTTCTCCAAGATGCTTAGAACAAACTGCCAGCCAAGTTTAGAAGAAGAAATAGGAGGTCTTTTGTTATATTACATTGATGGATTCATATCCAAGCAAAGATAAGATATAAATATTCTTTTCTGCTTTGAATTATCATTTTAAATGTTTTACCTTCTCCTCCATCCATTCCCCTTCTGTCAAACAAGATTCAATTGCTTATTAAGTTAGCAAGGTTTCTTTATAAATTAACACATAATATTTTTGAATTAGAAAAATAATGAATCATTCCTTATCTATCATTTACATTCCCACACCTGGATGTATTTCCTATAGTATGAGAACATGAGACAATGGGTGATCTATGACCTACAAAATGAATTTGATTATTTAATTTCATGAATTGCTTACCCATATAGTAAAACAAAATGCTAGCCCTGTTAATTTAAAAAATATGTTTTATATTAACTTACCACCACTAGCAAAGGCATAGTGTCAGTTATGGCGATTGTGCATCAAAAATACATGATATTCTATATGGTGTACTGCAGGTATCAATTATGGGACCATTATTATTTTCATGCTTCCATTAGGCCAGATAATTTCAAAATATAATGTATATCACCATAGTTATGCTGATGAAACATAGTTCTAGTCATCCTTTGCGGCTGATGACCCAACGGCTCTAAACCCTTTAACACTAGAATCTCTGAAGCCTATGAAAAAACTCGTAATCCTGAGCCACCTTAAATTCCTTTGTATATCCTCATCAGCGTCTTTTGTTTTGTAAATGTGTCAATCAATACAAGCAGCAAGCAGCCTGCCATTGTATAGAGTAAACAATATATTGTTATTTCGAATACATACATTTCATGTGTGTTCTGTGTCTACAACAATTTGTGTTAGTGTAGGATGAAAGGAAATGTGATGGAAGAAATGCTGAACACATACTTAAAGCAGAAACATTTTCCATGTTATACTAATAATGACATGAAGTATAAAATGTGTGAAGACTTTATTCCAAATATTATACAATATTATATAAACGTGCGCTTTTATTCAAGAATATAACCAAAGAAAAATATCATTCAATTTACATGTTGCTGTCAATGAGTTAAAAACACAAGCTCAAATGTCAATTGACAGGAAGTTGATATGTGTTCTTGAATTGTATAGAGGTAAGAACTGCTGCCTTATAAACCCAAAGGTTCTGTGTTCAAGGATGGGCGCACTGCATTTTGAGTAGTGAGCTGCTATTATTATTACTATAATATAATGAAAACATATATTTGATTTGAGTCTGTAACACCCGTGACCACTATCAGACTACCATGCGGCATTTGCACTTTGACATCAAAGACCCACATGCAGAATGTGTGAAAAACGACAGATTTGCTGTGATCTTGGACTTCTGGCAACGTTTTGTTGAGAACAGTGTTTTGAGTTATAGCTCAGGGCAAAGACTTTCTGAGTCTGTGGTCATTAAGCTTATGGAGCCATTTCTGGACAAAGGCATAACCATAACAACAAACAGCTTCCTCACACCGATTTCGCAAGCTAATAGACTGCTGCACCGTGACACAACTCTGCTTGGCACCATAAGTAAAATGGGACTTCCATCTGCAGCTAAAGTCACTTAAGTACATAAGCAATTCACCACGCTACTGTTTAGATCTGGCAGTGCCATACTGATGGTGTAAGCACTCAAAAAGAAGAAGCCTTTGATTTCAGTCTGTAACAACCGGTGTAAAGTTTTGCTACCTGTAAAAGATATTGCTGAAGGGATAGAAGCAAACACACAAACAGTGGTGAATTACATCTTCTTGGTATCTTGTTGTTACTTGAATTTTTTTTTTCAGTTTTATTCTTGAATAAAAGCACATTTGTCTCATTATACCTTTGCAAAAGTCATTATTTTATATTACTGTAAGCACTTGAATGAGATTGAATCTGTCTCTGCATTTCTTGCGCATGCACACAAACATTCATACATGAAAATGTCAGTATTTGAAAACCCTATGTCATTTGAACATGAGTTGTCATTTGAACATGGCTTTTTTTCGATCTTGCCTGTACTCCGCGTTATGGTGCATGATACTGAAAATGCACTACTTGTATATAAGGCTTTAAACAATCTTCTCCCTACCTACGTCTCTGAATGCCTGTTTCCTTATGTACCAATTGCAGTCTTAGATCTGTAAATTATGGTTTGCTCGTTATTCCTAGAGCAAAAAGCACAAGCATAAAAGAACTGGTGAGGCAGCTTTTTGTTCTTATGCACCTAAAATTTTGAATAATTTACCAACAGAAATACACCATACTTAATCTGTAGAATATTTCAAATCCTTCTAAAAACCCTTTTTTTAATCTGGCTTTCCAGTAATTATATCATAATATCATGATCTGATTATAAGTTCAGCTCTTTGATATGTTAGTACGTACCCAGCATTAATCCATTTTTATGTTTTTTGTCTCAATTCTTGTATGGTGGCACTATGCACCACCCACACCTGCTCAGAGTGCTCTATTCTGTAGTCACCTGGGGTACTGCAGGAAACAAAGAGGATCTGGAAACCTTATTATGTATCGACTTTGCTATCTGTATTAACTGTGCCCACTGGAGGGTGGGCGACCAGGTGGCCTAGGTCATTCTGACTTTCATAATGCAGTAACTGATTACCATCAGGCTTAACTATTTGATTTTTTCGTTTCTGTTTTCCGACCGTAGGAGTTTTTTGTTTTTTCTCTCCTTCATGTCACCTGGTCAAACAGTCACATGCACGATTCAAGAACTTCATCAATATCCTAAATCAATGGATCTTTTGTATCTTTTCATTAACTTTAATAACATCAAACTATTTCTGCTCAATGGGTTGCCAGGTACATATGCCTAGGTTAAATGTAGATATATCTCTACATAGATAAAATCCAACGTCTGTCTTTCTGTATGTCAGTCTGCTTTTCACAAGAGAACTACTAAACAGATTTAGATCAGGTTTTTTGTATAATTTGTTTCAATATTCCGGTAGATTTTGTGACTTCTCTCAACGCACTAGGAATCATAGAATCATAGTTCACTTACAGGAGCGATATATTCACAGTAATCTAAGACAAAGGCTGTGGGCTGAGGGTAGGGGGAAGCGTGACATCAGGAATAGGGAGCCAGACAGGGCCCTCCTCATTCACACTCCAGCCTCCGTTCAAGTCGGTCTACCATTCTGCACGTTTTGGGGTGTACCTTTGCTCTGCTTATTTAGCGATACTTGTTTGTTTATTGATTTTTAAAGCTTGTCTTGTTTCACTACTACTTGGGTGGAGCCATGGGGGATGGCTATTACTGTATATATTTATTTTTATACATATATATTAATTAGATCTGGTTGTTTTCTCGTCTGCCTTAATTTATAAATATTTTAATTAGAAAACCTTTTTCTGATAAGAGTTAAGGTTTGTTTTGCACTTTAGTGGTTAATTTTTGCTTAACAATACCATTGTTGATTTTGTATTTAGTATGCTGACACTTATTAGAAATTATGATAATATTAATTAATGGTAATAATCCAAGTACATGTGGTATATCTTTGTTTTTGATGATTAATCTGTGGAATGCACCCTGAGTTGCATGTAGATGTACGATAAGGTTCTATATAAATAAAGTTATTATTATTATTATTATTATTATTATTATCGTATTAATTGGACTCCATCAAGATTCAAGATTCTTTATTCGTCACATGCATAGTTATATAAGACAACATGCAGTGAAATGCATCCTGATCTGCTTATCAAAAACTGTGAAAAGTTAGAAGAATATCAGTTAGATTAAAACAAAGTCCAAGATTGAAAGATAACAATATAATAGAACATAAATAAATAAGTAAAATTAAGTGAAATAAAGTAGAATTAAGTGTTAAGGTGCAATAGTGTAGTGATTATTGTGCAAAACCAAAGTTAGACAGGTGCATAGTTAAAGGACAGACCAATTCCAAAACAAGGTAAGGGTAGACGTCATGGTACAATTACAATCCAGTCTAAGTATGTGTAGGGTCATGGATGAGATGGCATGTTTTGATTTAACAGTCTTATGGCTTAAGGATAGAAACTCCTTCTGAGTTTCTCTATCCTGGCCAGGATGCTACAAAACCTTTTGCCTGATTTCAACAGATGAAACAGGCTATTGCTAGGAAGAGATGAGTCTTTGATAATCCTGAGAGATCTGGTCCTGTATCTTCTGGCGTAAATGTCCTGCATAGATGGTAGAGCTGACTTGCAGCAGCATGCTGCTTCACGGATAACTCTCTGTAGGGCTTTACGGTCCTGAACACAGCAGTTTCCAAACCAGGATGTAATATTCTGTGTCAGAATACTCTCCATAGCGCCAGAGTCCCTGAAGCGAACCCAAACTTCCTAAGCTGTCTGAGATGGCTTTGTGGAGTTTGAATAGTGGGTGGGAGGCAGGTATTTAATCTAATTCTGTATTTTTGTTTTTGCGATTTTTTACAAGTTGGTTGCTATTTATAATATTTCAGTTTGTTCTTAAAGTAAAAAAAATGCTTTCCCTAACTTATTCACACAGAATTATTTCTGATATTTGGTGACAGAAAATACATCTTTAATTTTTCAGTATGATTTCCTTTTACATTTTTGTAATATTTTTCATTTCTTTTTGCCTATATTTTTCATTATTGTTTCACTGTATATATTTTTGTGAATACCACCATGTTGGTGGATGGCATTGCTTTTGAAAATAAAAGGTCGCAGTTTGCATTTAGTTCCAGCCAAGCTCTAAAATTATGAGTATTTGGCTTTGTGAAAGATTTGTCTTGAGCAATATAAACAATTTAGAAAGTTTTCTTTGGACTATTACTTTTGATTAGTCCATAGCTGACCACTAAAACTTCTATGGTACTGTCTCGCTCTTTTTTGACTGTTCTTTAAAAAAAAAAAAACTTAAATCCTGAATTTATTTCTAATTTCTGCCACTCACTTTAAATCATTTAAATAGACAGCAGTGAAACTGCTTTTGGCAGGTATGATGTAAATGTGTCAAATAAAAGCATACAAAGAGTTAAACCATGTATTTTAAAGTAACTATAATTCCTAGGTTTAAATAGAAAATACTGAGAGCTACAAGGCAAAATGGATATCTGAGTAAAATGACTTCCATGATTCATTTTAAAACTACTGCTGATTCTAATTAACCAAAAAAATATGATAAAAAATGAAGATGCCAGATATTTACCACAATTAAACATTAAAATATAATCCAGGTACAAAAGAAAAGATTGGTCTACATTTTCAAATAGAAATATTATGAATATAATTTATATTGTTGATGTAAGACTTGCAAACACTTTGCTAAAATGACATTTCATTAAAGGAATATATGTCTGCTCATGGGCTCCTGTGCAGTGCTGTATCACAATTAAAGTTTATGCTACAGTGACTTCTATTGTACATTGTAGTCATGCTATTTACACAGATTATAAACCTGCAAGATCAATTAATTTGGTTTGTCAAGTACATAAAATAATACTAAAGTAATTAACATAACACTCTCAAACCCACTTAAAACATTTCCAGATTATGAGACTAATTAATGACATGCAAATATGAGATGTTCAGCCATAAAAAAGTACTCTACATTTAAATTACAGAAAAATTCAACAAATTAATATGATAATAAAGCGGAAAGATTCTGTTTTGTTAAGGGCACAAACAGTTAAATGCAGTTTTAAGAAGGTCCATGTTGCTGTTATGCTGAGATAATGGCAATACTTCAAGTTACTTAGTAGAGACCTTAAAATTTTCAGAGGTCATTGTAAGATTTTGTTTAATTCTATCTATCTATCTATCTATCTATCTATCTATCTATCTATCTATCTATCTATCTATCTATCTATCTATCTATCTATCTATCTA
>JANRMT010062804.1:2458313-2479159 GCA_026402145.1 Polypterus bichir lapradei
CTATCTATCTATCTATCTATCTATCTATCTATCTATCTATCTATCTAATTACCAGATGCCCATTTCTTTTAATGAATGCTTTCCAAACAACCTTTTGATTCTCACTGTTATGTGCTACATATATACTAACATATGTGCCCAGCAATGCCACGGACATAAAAAGCATTGGACTTGCTTTAACTACAGTGCATACAGGATTTTTTTTTTTATTTTACGACATGTGGAATATTTGTCGTTCTCATGGAAAGGAAGCAAACACAGTTCACTTGTAAGTGAACTCTACATAAAAGAATAAAAATCAGTTCCTTCTGGGCTAACATTACCAAGAAAAACTGTCAACATGAACACATGAAAGAGTACTGATTTTTTTTGTGAACCAAATTCCCTTTTCTTTTACATTTCAGTGTTGCAAAATGAATTTCCATATGTTAAATTACAACGTTTGTGTGCTAAATACTTTCACTCCAATTTAAACCCTGAACTATTTTAAGCATATCTTGGAAATAAAGATTTTTTTTACTTTCTTTACCTACTGAATTTCCTTAAGATGGTTTGTTTATTACAGATTCCTACGAAGGCAGAGCTAATCTTGAACAGCAGTTGGTTCAAGGCGAGGATTATTTCTGGCACACTTATACAAATCTGTGCTCGTTCACACCTTGCTTATTTAGTGTTACCAGTTCCTACAGAGATTTTTCATTTAGATCACAGATCAGCTTTTGCCTGTGAAACATCAAAAACAAAACAAGCAACTAGATAAGTGAAGCATTTTGTCATTTAAGCCCATTTCATCTACAAGGATAAAAAGAACATTTATAAGCTATAAAAATTGCAGATAATGGTTCAGCTTCTCTTGAAAAATAAATGAAATTATATCAGTACTTCTATTCCACTGAAAATAAAGTATCTCCATATTCAAAATTCTTAACACTTTTGACTTTAAATTGGCCTGGTGTGAATGAATGTGGGTGTGTGCATAGGTGCAGAAAGACACTCCAAGTAGAGCACTCGAAGCTTGTGATTGATTAAAACTTTATAGATTAAAAATTATTCAAATGTGAAATAAAACTACTGAAACAGGTATTGCTGAGTAGTGGAGAATTCTCTTGTTAGATTACCTATTTAAGAAATGTGAAGTACTGTATGTATTTTGTAAAACTTGTGTAACCTACTGCACGCTGCATTGAATGCAAGATGGTAATATGTTTTAGACACACATAACATTAGATCTTAAAAGAAGAAAAAAATTAACAGAAAAACACGTCAGCACCATCTATTTAACGGAATTTGGCCAACTTTGCAAAAATTAGTAACGGATTGAGCATCTGCACGTCATATAATTCTGGCAGGATGCTAACACACCTGTAGCTATCTGCATCCATTTCATGTCACAGTTTTTGTTTTACTTTTTGCTGCTGTATAGAATAACTTAATGGGAACTGCATTATGTTTTTTGCATGTATAATCTTTGAAAACTCTTCTTAATTTGTGATGATGACAAAAGTTATCTCCATACTACATAAAAGTTAGTTCTCAAACATTTGTTCCAATAGTCCGAGCTTTGGGAAAAAATAAACTAATCTGAAAACAAATTTTCATGGTCTATTTTTAAATAAATGTTATTAAATTTACTAATCCCTGTCATTTTCCTTAACTTCTCACCACATCCATAATGTCTAACATGGTACAACACCCTAGTATTATGATCAAATTACAAAAAATAAAGCACGGTTAAGTGAAAAGTACAGTCACCATTAAATAACAGACATTTTTGTTTAAAATTGAATGAAGTCAAGCTTAGTACCCATTCTCTACCTGAATGGGAGAGCTTTGAAAATGGTATGGCTGGAATTAGGCCGCTCCTCCTATATGCTGAAAGATCAGGCAAGTTAATCAGAAGTCCAACTTGTCTATTTTAGTCACAAGTAGACTGCAGAGCTTCCTGTGTTTGATAATCAAGGGCATGCTCACAAAGTACAGAGACGGCAGCTTCCACCTGAAGCTATAGACTCTTCAGTATGCGACTGACTCTCTATGCTAGTGTTTACATCTGGACGGTGTATGTGCCCAAAAAAAGAAGTCTGACTGCATTCTTGTACCATTGCTTGCATACTGAAATGTCAGCATGCACTTTTTGTGGCATTACAAATGTACTTTATGAGCATGCCTGTGTCGATCAAACACAGGAAGCTCTGCAGTCTACTTGTGACTTTACATTGTAGTAAGATAAGTAAATAAATCAAGGTAAATAGGTAAATAACATTCAATCTGGTTTTATATACAAAGTACAGTGACGGAAAAAGTGCGACATGCATTTTCGTACCATTGCTCTCGTACTTTTTCATCTGGCTTTTATATAAGTAACATGTAAATGTTATTCATATAAAGACCATCAAAAAACATAATCAAAAACAGGACTTTGCACAATACCTTGGCGAGCTTTGTATGTGCTGCTTTTTCTTTGAAGGACACGCATGTGGCACATTAACTGGCATGATGACACCCGACCTGTTGCTGCATCCAAATGGTGCCATTTTTTTGCGTTTACTCCTGGTGCAGCTGCATTGTTCTTATGTGTGAGTGGACGTTTCTTGCAGGGAGGGGTTCTGTTCTCTTTCTCCGATATAGAACCCCCATCCTCATCTGAGTTCACCTCTGTTAAAGCATGTCTTTATGTGAAAACAGCAGTGTCAGATCGGGGGGAGCGTGAACGAGACTGGGAGAATAAAACTGAATAAAAAAAAAAGAAATGCTAACTTTTACAAGTACCATACATTTACATCGGCTGTTACAGACTCAAATCAAATGTATGTTTTTATTCTATAATAGTAAGAATAAGAGCAGCTCACTTCTCAAAATGGAGAGGGCTGGCACTGAACCAGCAACCTTTTGATTACCAGTCAGCAGTTCTTACCACTGTGTCACCGAAGTGGTCATATTAAGGGTGTGTCAATGTCGCACCCTAACGCAAGTTCTTTTTCTGCAGTTATATTCTTGAATAAAAGTGCACTTGTTTTCTTATACTTGAACCTTTTCTGAAAGTGTTTATTTGATATTTGGACTTCACGCTTCACACATTATACATTTCATGTCTACATTTTGTCAATTATTACTAAAACATGAAAAACATTTCTGTTTCAACGATGTGTTTACATAGATTGTTGTAGACATGGACCACACATGAAGTACATGTATTCCAAATAACGATATATAATTTACCATATACAGCTCTAGGCAACTCACACACAGGTAAACAGACTTGACCTGAGAGAACTTTCTGCCCTTTCTGTGTTGATGGGGGGATGGGATAGCAGGCTGCTTGCTGCTTTTGCTGATCGACACATTTACAACACAAAAGATTCTGACATAGAGGTGCGAAGAGTTTTAAGGTGGGTCTGGGATTACGAGTTTTTTCATAGGCTTTGGTAATTCTAGTTAAGGATGTACTCCTTCAAATAAGTTTATAGAGTCAGGAAACTATATATATATATATATATATATATAGCCATAAAATCTATGTATATATTGGAACATTATACTAATACTGGGTAGTGTCTCATTTTGCTCTCAAAACAGCCTTAATTCTTTGTGGCATTAATTCATACAAGATGATGGAAAAATTCCATTGAGATTCTTGTTCATGTTGGCATGAATGTATCATGAAAAGTCTGCAGATGTGTCAACTGCTCATTCATTCTATGAGTCTCCTGTTCTATCACATCCCAAAGGCGTTCTATTGGATTCAGATCCAGTAACTAGGAAGACAACAGAAGAACACTGAACTCTTTGTCATCTTCAGGAAAACAGTTTGAAATGACTTTCGTTTTGAGACATTATCATGCTATTAGAAAATGGGTAATGTGTGGCCATGGAGGGACATGCTCAGCCACAATATTCAAATAGGCCGTGGCATTTAAGTGATGATTGACTTGACTTGTATTAAAGGAGCCAAAGTGGGCCAGGAAAACATCCCCCACACCATTACACCAGCAGCCTGTACTGTTGATAAAATGAAGGCTGACTGTATCTTTTTATGTTTTTGGTGCCAAATTGCTTGTATTCTGACCATTTCTTCTCTTCCCAGATGTGCCAAGAGTGGACAATACTTATCTGTATGGAATAATCTCCCTTTGACTATTTGAACTTCATCCAATTTACTCATGTTTAGGCATCTTTTGAAAAGACACCTTTTAAATATTCTGGAACTGCTTCGTTTTTGTTTTGCAGGATAGGTTTCATTGTACTGACAAACAGCTTAGAATATTAACATTTGTCTTAGCCTATTTGCAGGTATAATTAGGTAGAAGTTCTACTCCCTCTTGCTTTTTTATCTTATTCTTTGTTGCTTTTTATGCTTGCACCTTCTAATCATTCTTGCATGTATTATAACTTGATTTGTAAACTGCCTTAGATAAAGATATCTGCAAAAAATGTAATAATAATAATGATATGTGATGCTGTTAGGATAGGCACTTCATGACCGGGCATTGGAATAGGTGATTTACGAAAATAAGTGAATAATAAAAAATAGCAATTAAGCAATAAGTTAATTTATTTGCCTATCTCATTGAGAAAGGCACATCAGGGTTTTTTTTAATATCTATATAATTAAAATTATTTTGAAAATATGTATAAGCCTTTTATCAGAGTGGTTGCCTTGGTAACTGAGGCTTGTCTGCTGTTGCTTTGGTAAACACTTGCATTCTACTTGTGGATGCGTTACATTTACTTAGGTTTGTTGTTGTTTTCCAATTTCAATTGAAATTCTTAGTAGATAAGAGGAAAGCAAACACTCTATGGAAAGACAAACATGGGGCAAAGACTTTGTAGGGTCACTGTAAGTACCACTGAAGAATACAGTTAATAAAACCACTTAATTTTTAGCAATGTTGTATTTTCTATGTTGTACACTTGACCATAATATCTTTTTGAGGGTTTAAGTTCAGTTTTCGATTAGAAAAAGATGAAGCAAAAGTAAAATTATGTTCACAGATAAACAGCATCTTGGTCTAAATCAAAATAAAGTAATTATAATAAGCCAACTTTTTGTCTAATCTGTATTTTGGATAATTCCTGGCATGCTAATATTGAAGAAATGGAAATCTGAAGACCAGAAAAAGGCCTAAAAATACATCTACAGTGTCTTTTCTGGCAGCTGATTATTATCAGTGCTAAGTGAAGTCTATTAGGCTACAAGTCTCACTGCCTAGTACTTGAAGTCAAGATGATTAAGAGGGTTAACAGTAGATACAGATCTTTATTTTCTCATCTAGCTAACCTCTTCAGTTTAATGGCCATTGAATTCGAAGTGGTGTGCTGACCAGTTGTACTGAAAGATTAAAAAAATATTCTCCCTGGATAATGATAGGCATTTATTTTACTTTCTTCAGAAGTACCCTAAATGAATTAAATGTCTTGTTAAATGTAAACACTTTTGCTTTCGTCTTCAGGTCTGAAAATCTTTTTGTTTGCCTGTTGTATTTGCTGATCTGCTTCCAGGGAACATACATGAGTCCAAATGATAGCTTTCTGTATGCCTTGCAGTTCTTTCAACTTTGCCTGAAAAAATTTCAATAGTTTGGACCGATTATTGAAAAGTTTAGTCTTGAAGTTATGGTATAATTTAGTTGGCATCAGGGTCTCATTTGCTTAAACCTCTGATCACAGCAAACATTGGGTTAATGGTTCTTCCTTGCTGCCAATGTATATGAATCCAGAAGCTAAATATTCTTTGTTGTATTTTCATCTATCCTTTCATTTTTGTCTGACTGTTTCTTTTGGTCTATCATTTCATGCTTTACTTGTGGATTTATCAGTTCCTTTCATTTTTAATTTATGTGATGAAAGTCAATAATCCATTGTCTAGTTTTCTCAAACACCTCTCGTACTTTACCTGTGCAATTTAAATGACCATGCGTACACAAACCTAGCAAATTGGTTAGTGGGCTGAAGCTTGAATAACCAAATAACCCTGTTACTGTACATCAGACACAATAATAAACCCATTTGTGGGTGGAGACATGATGTTATGGAATCATGTGTTTATGTATTTTATTATACATAAATTGAGTGATTATGTGTTACATTATTATGCAATTTCTGTTATGTTTATTATTTATTATTATATATTTACTTATGCTCTATGTTGTTTATTGGTGAAGCCGCAGGAGCAGGACCACCATGATGTCACCACTCCAGATCCCTCCCTCTGTCCATATAAGTAAGTGGAGAAGGTACAGATGTTGGAGATCATTCATTCATTCTAGTGTACTGAGAATATTGCTCTTTCTGTCTGGATTTACAGTTTTTCCATTATTTTTCTGCTCTGTTCTTGAATTATTCTTTTGATTTTTGTATTGGGACTTGTTTCTCCATGATTGCCTCTTTAGGGAACTTCTTTGTGCCTCTTTTCTGCTGAGACGTGTTTTGCCATTTTTCCTATTAAATGCTTGATTTATAATGATTCCTGTTTGCCATTTTCTATATAAGCCAAGGGTTAATGATCAGCTCTTGTTGGGCTTTAATCATATTATTGGGATATTTATGTTTATTTTATAGGGTTAAAACTCTTTTGGGCCTGTAACACCTGAGGCAGGCCACTGGAGCTGGGATTAAGCCTACAAAGGTAAGGTGTTTTTCCAGGCTATTGAGGAAGCTCCATATCATGACTCTTGAAGAGGCAATGACCTAAAACAAGAAAAGGCATGGACAAAAGTGTATAGGGCCAATGTTTTGAATGACTGTAGCAAATGATGAAGAGGTTGTTCTGGTCATGTGTTTTTTAAATTCTTAATGGTCATGTGTGACATATTCTATATGACTGAGCATAAAATGTCTCAATAATATATCATTTTAAACATATAAATAAAATTTTAAAAAGAAAAAGAAACATATAAAAACTGGTACGCATTAGGAAGGTATTACAGATGGGCCACATAATTATTTTCTGAAAAATATACTATAATTAAAAATTGATTCAAATACATTTTGAATATACATAGCTTATTTTTAATTATATATTATTAGCCCATAGGTTGGTCTATTGTGATAAATCACACTATGTTTCAAGCATGCAGTCTTGCCATGCTTAACTTGAAAACTCCTTCCATAACACAACAGGAAAAAATGTACTAAATTGAAATAGTAAAAATAAGTTTACTTTATATGGAACAGTGCAAAAATTCTTTAGAATCTGGCAGGCATTAGTAAACGCTGTCCCTAATTAACTGAGTGTGCTAAACCATTGCTAAAATTACACATACTTCAATATCTTTGAATAATAACTTTAAATGAACTTGTCTTCTTTCTCTGCTTGACGAATGGCTACAAGAGCTGGTATCTGATCTGTTTGAAGACAGTATATTGTATTGCAATCCTTAAAAATCAATTAAAAATATGATTCAAAAGTGCATATCTCATCAAAAATGTGCAGATAAGATAGAGGTAAGATACTCATGAGTTTACTGTACATTGGAATATCACTTTTTAAAAAGCACTTATGCAAGATAAATTTTAAACATTTCAGCTAAATAGTGAGATGGAATCATCTTCAAGGATAGACATAAGTTCTAGATGGGGTGTAGTCTTGTTAAATAGTTGTTACAGGTAACACTCTAAAGCTTGGAAAGAGTAGTGAATGATCTGTTACTCAGATTATATGGAAAAAATCTGTGCAGTAAGAAGCTTAGGGCACTAGACTTATACAAGTTTATAACATAATATATAAATTTTAAGGTAAGTTGTGGCATTTAAGGAAGACAATGTTGCCCTGTTACAAAAGACATTTCTATACACCAGTATATTTCAAGATGTTGGAAGCAGCAACATTATAAAACAAGTAACAAGTTAATTGCTTTGTGGGAAGACCATTTAAATGAGAACATGAGCAATGCGAATGATTGACGAGTGGACATGTTGCCTGCTATTCAAACCTAAGCCATTATCAAGAACTCCAGTCCTACACAAAGTCTACAGTTTGCTGGTAATCTATTCCTTTACGTAACAGTTTTACTGGATCAGTGAGTAAGTGTGTCCAGTACACAAGCTCTACAAGCTATCTTACTACAGCTTGGTATGCATTATTCACATCACATCATTTCTCAATGTATGTATCATGTAGAGTATGTTCTGTACAAATGAATGAGTAATACAAGTGTTTTTACTGAAGTAATCATATGTGCGAAAAATTCACTTGCATTACACAAACTTGGCTGTTGCCGGCATTAAGCTCAGCTCATAATAGCCTTTAGTAATCACATCACAACAATAAATTTTGAAAGAAGCTATATTGTTATCAAAACAACATCTCCACTACTTCTCAGCCTGAAATAGGCATTTAATTGTGAATGATTGATTCATCGCTTAGAATTCAATTTTCTGCTTTCATTTATTTAATGTGATGCATAAGTATGGTGCATTCAGCTACTTGTTTTTTATACCAGTCAACACTATTGTTTTCACACTTTCATTTTCTAGTTAGGCAGAAATACATGGCATGTTTGTTTTTGTTAGTAGGTTTTCATAAAAAGTTATGCAATTTTCCTTGTATTCAGATACCATTGCAAAATGATACAGTGGAAAACTCAGACAAAGCTTTTATTCAGAATGTAGTTTCTTGAGAAGTATTTGGTTAATCCCAAAACTAAAAGCCAGTTGTGGTTAGTAAAATGTACCACCAGTACCCTCAAAATGGACATTCATGGGGCAGCCATCCCTTGCACTGGGCAATTCTTTGGAATTAAATGAGGCTTCTGCAACATATGACTCTAGAATCGGCGCACATTGTGCATGCTATGGTTTACAATGAGTATAGATGAGAATCAGCCATCTTCAAAATATTCACATTTTGTTGTTTTGCAGTCTGAAATGAAGACACACCATTAAAAAAAAATATTTTCCACCTGCATTTACTCAATGCAACTTGTAATAGCCAAGCGAAAGATATAATAGCAACAATTCAGAAAATAAATAAATAAAAAAACAGACTTAAGGAGATGGTTAACATATCACCTTCCTCTGTCAGTACCTTGTGGAACCACCTTCTGCTTTGATTCCAGCCATGAGTCTGTTTAAAAATGACTCTACCAACATTGCACAGCAGGAGTATGCAATATTTGTCCACTGTTCTTTACAGAGCTGTTCAAGCTCAGTCAGAATGGATGGTGACCATTGGTAGACCTGGGCTCTGACTAGGCTCCACAAGGACATTCACCTTTTTCTCCTTCAGCCACTGTGTGGTCAACTTTGCTGTGTGCTTTGGGTCATTGTCATGCTGGAAGGTGAACCTGCTTCCCACTAAAAACGTTCTTGCTGCGGGCATTATGTTTTCCTGAAGAATTTAACGGTATTTAGCTCCATCCATTTTTCCTTCTATCTTGACAAATGCCCAGTCCCTACTGCAGAGAACCTTTAAAACAGGATTGTACCTCCTCCATGCTTTTACTATAGGTATGGTGTTCTTTGGATGGTAAGCTGTATTTGCTTTCTGCCAGATACAACGTTTCATATTTAGGGCAAATAGCTTGATTATGGTTTCACCTGTCCATAACACCTTTTTACATTTGGCTTCAGAATCTTGAGGGTACATTTTAGCAAGGCTCAATTTACACCTGATGTGGCCTCTCTTGAGGTGTGCCTTTTCCTCCAACCCTCCCATACAACCACTGTTTCCAAAAATTCCTCTAACTGCTTGAAAGTGGTGATAGGCCTATTTGTAGCCTCTTTGATCTGTTTCCTCCTTGCTCCTCCTTCCAGTTCAGACGGATGGCCTGGTTCAAGAAGGGTCCTAGTAGTACCAAACACTTTCCACTTCTTGATTATGGAATTTACTGTGCTCCTAGGAATTGATACAGACTTTGAAATTTGTTTGTATCCATCGCTTGTCCACAACTTTATCCCTGAGATCTTTTGACAGCACATTGCCACCCATAGTTGATTGTTTGATTTCAGTTTCACTTCTAAGCACTGGAATGCTCTATGAACAGCTGTGTTTTATGCTGAACTAATCTGAATGATTACAATTGATCACAGGTGGACACCAATTACTTTGTTATGCTATGGAGAAGGTGATTAGTTACTGATTGGGTTTATAAGTATTTTTAGGAGGGGGTGATTCTTTAACCATCTCAGTGATTCTGTTTTTTTATTTTTTTCTGAACTGTTGCTATAATACATATCTTTCACTTGGCAGTTATAAGTTGCATTCAGGCTGCAAAGAAATTAAATGTGACTATTTTGAGGCCTTGGGGGGAGAGGGGTTGGGGGCGGTACTATCCAGTGTTGCCCAGGTATTTTTTTAAATGTTGCCACTTTTATCATTGCTATCAAGTGTCCCATCTATCACCTACTCTAATAACTATCAACCTTTTTGCTGTCATGAGTATGCATTTGTTCTTTTTGTGTACAATATGATTCTACCATGTTCGCTATTTCTTTGTCTTTCCTGGTTTACTGTGGCTTCACAAATACATGTTTAATCCCAGTATCCAGGTGGATTTTCTCTGGGTGCTCTGGATTCCTCTCACAGTCCAGTGACACCAGTTAGGTGAAATTGTGCTGCTAAACTGTTTCCTAGAGCGTGTTTACTGTTACATCATCATGAATATGCATGCAACATTTAATGCACTTGCAAGAATGCATAGTTTTTTGGGTTACCCACTCCTCCTAACCTCCCTCCATGATAACATTTTTGAAATGCAATGGGGCCTATATTTTAAATTGGACCAAAAGCAACCTTAGTGCAAGATTTCATTTTTGAATGATGAACAAACAAATGTACATGATGCAAACTAAGAATTGAAATGAGGTCCTTAATATGCAAAATTGATAAATCCCATTAAGTCAAAAATTCAAAATACATGAGACAAAGGGTATAATAGGGGCATTGGCTTGTATAGATATTAGAAATTGCTTTCTTTATATTGAGTTTGAAGTTTGCAGATATCATAGTAGCGACATTGCTAAGGCAGACAGTAAATGTGGCCTAGGCCAGAATGCACTAGGGAGTCATTGTTAAATTCAGGTTTCAATGTGTTTGCAATCCAGATAGCCCAAAAACAGAATGAACAAAATAAATAATTAAGGTCTGGTGAGATCACAACAGAGTGGATGATATCAGGCAGCTATGGCATAATGAACAGTTCCAGTTTCACAGACATAGATTTTCAATTAGAACACAAACCATATTCAACAAAGATTAACTGCTGCATAAATCTTTTGATTTTTCTGGGAGATTATGTCTTCTTTAACTACATAATTTCAATGTTTTTAATGGCACATGTCTGTTACGAAACTATTTGTTTCATGGGGTGAATGAGTTGTTAATTATAGAAAAATCAAAATATACATATATAGTGACTTTTGAAGCAAATACAGTGATATGGATAGTACATTATCCCATTTGGAGTGTAACTCTTCAACCCTTACAGCAAATCTTTTGCCCTTATTTCTATGTCGCCAAATCACTTGACTTTTCATGCCTTTTGTTCAATACTTCTTTAAGTTTTTCATATTTAGTAATTATCTTCACCTTGACTATGTCCAGTTGCACGAACGATGGCACTTAGTAATCTAGATACACCACCTGTAGCTGCAAAAATTGTAACCAAACATTTCTTATAATACAATATCAATACTTCACCACACTGTGAAGGAATTTTAGCTCTCTCTTCCCTGCAGAATTGCTTTAATTCAGAAGCATTGATAAGAACTTCAGCATGAACTTCTTATTTCAGGCTACAGCAGCTCTATTGGGTTAGGTCTGAGTTTTAAGCAGACCAGTCTAGAACCTTAATTTTGCTTCTTTCCATTCTTAAGACGGCTTGCTTTTGAATTTGAGATAATTTTCTTCCCTCATGAACAATGTGCACTATAGCTCCCACCCATTGGCATTCAGTTTTAATAATTTTTTGAAACAGAGCAGAATTTGTGGTTGTTTCAGTAGTAGTACGTCACTCAGGCTCTTAGGCAGCAAACATTCCCACACCATCACACTTATATGCAGGTATCTGACTTTTAGTAGGTTTATCATACTTGGAATTCTATTTTTTGTTTTATGCTGAACTTGATGGTACCCATATTGTTCAAAAGGTTCCACATTGTCTTATCTGTCCATAGAAGATTCTCCCAAAAGCTACATGAGATGATTGTCATGGTTACCACTGGTTTCTATCTTACCACTACACAATTAAACTTATTTTTGATTAGTGTCTTTTAAATTATAGGGTCATGAACATTGACTTTTGTTAAGGCAGGGCATAACAGTAGTTCTTTCGACAGTATATGACCATTTGTAACTTCTCAATGATGTTAGACTGCCTCCTTGGTGTAACTGTGGCAGCAAAACCACTCTGAGGAAGATTTACTACCAGATGTTTATCAACTGGAGATTAAGGATGTTCATGTAATTTGGCAGAGTCCCTGAGCCTTAAAAATGGCTTTATAGCCATTTACAGAGTGAAGATTATCAACACCTTTTTTTATTTCTTCAGGAATTTATGTGTTTGTTACATTGTGGGTAAGTGTTGTAACACATTAGGTTAACATTAAGCAGGACTGGTTTTAATCAAGTTTGGCTGTGTCCAATCAGCTATTGCTGATTATCCTTTTACTTTGGTTGATTTAACTAGGTAGTGATTACTTTTTTACAATCATACTAGATTGTGTTGGATATATTTGTTCATTAGATAAATAAAAGAGTTTAAAAAAAAAGTATTTGTCCTCTTGGGTGCCTTTTATCTAATACTAGCCATCCCCGACAGCTCTGCCCACGTAGTAATGAAACAGGACAGTGAGGAGGACCCAGCCCAGCTCTCCACTCCTGATGTCATGCTTCCTCCTCCCCTCGGCACACAGCGTCTATCTTAGATTAGTGCGAATATATCGCTCCCGCAAGCAAACTATGATTCTTAGCACGATGAGAGAAATCGCAAAATCAACCGGAATGTTTAAGCAAATTATAGAAAAAAAATCTGATCTAAATCTCTTGTTCGCTAGCTAAGGGAAGGTAAGATACATGCCCCAAGGCTGGCGTATGAGTGAGGAGGGCCTCGCTCCCATCCCCTTCACCCACTGCGTGTCTCTCGGATTTGCACAAATAAATCAGTACTGCAAGTGAACTATGATACTTAGCATTGCAAAATCAACTGGAATGTTCGAGCAAATTATAGAAAAAACCTGATCTAAATCTGTTAAGTAGTTCTCTCGTTAAAAGCAGACAGACATACAGATAGACGTTGGATATTTTATAGAGAGATTAGATTTTGTTTAAAGACTATCAATGTCAAAAAATGTGCAAGTAACTGTAGAAATTAGGAAGATGCATATACTTTAATAGCACTGATTGCTGACAAGAACAAGACATGTTTTAATATATTGAAGAAAAGTGATTTCTTACTAAATAAAACACTGTGGCAATTTGCCTGAAGAAGACAACTGCAAGTATATATTTCAAATCAGCAGAATATACAGAATTACTGCAGAAATTGCAGCAACAGAAATAAAAATATGTATATTCTTTCAATATACTTAAATATACATTGCAAAAATATAAATGAAGATCATTTATATTTAATTGGTAAATTCTACAAAATAGAGCCACCATACATCTGTTACCCAATGGTAAATAGTTTGACATTTCATAACAGTCCAGTTATATCTAGTACATATTTTACATGTAATGTACTGTATATGCCTAGAATTATTAACTACATTAATTTATTAAGGTACAAAGTTCTTTGTTCCTGCTCACTGTGAAGGTTGTTATAAAATGATTAATATAAGTTGAAACATTGTTCAATGTATTTTATAAATCAGAGGGAAATTTGTTGCAGCTGGAAGTGAACATAAGACATTATTATGTAGATACAAGAAATATGCCAACCTATGTTAACCATTGTTATAATAAATATACACACCCGTAACACTTCTACAAATAAAAATAACAAACTTGACAGTACATAGTAATCATTCAGAATTAAGCAGGTTAATGAAGTATAATGTACACTTTAAATTAATTAGAAATATCATATTATCTGCAAATCATGGTTTGTTTTGGTTTTTTGAGTAAAGCCGTTTCCAGTTCAGTCAAGAATGGCTAATGTGTTGTTTTGTATTTGGCCATTCCTATGATAGATTGGTGTTCTATCCAGAATTGGCTTTGGCTTTGTTGCAGGCTTCACTATATTGCACTCAGCATGGTCAAAAATTCTAAACATAAAGAGGACAAACAGTAACTGTCACTCTCAAAAAGTGGCTGTTTTGTTTAATTCCAGGCAGGAAGTAGTAACCATGGAGTCAAATATCACCAAATTAATAGACTGCTAAACCATAATCTAATCATACAGAATAAAACCACAAAATAATTGTAAATACAGACTAAATAATATCAAATTTTGTTTTCTACTCCTTTTTACAAAGATCATAAGGCAGATCATATGACTGTAATGATCTCTGATTTTCAAAAATTTACTGTGCAAATTCTATCAGAGTTTCTGGCCAATTAAACATTGATGATAGGGTTTTATCACACAGAGATTCCATAATGTTTTTGCAAGTGATACATTTAACTACCACGGATCATTAAGGTTGAAAGAGGCTGAATTGGGCAAATGTTTCACTCTGATTATAATAAGACATATGAGGTAGGCATTTTAATAATAAAAAAAAAACTTTTGTCAACATATCACATACAAAAACATTTATAAAAATTTTGTCAACTTATGTACATCAAAACTTAAAGCCAAATAATTTATGGCTAAAGTTTTTTTGCCATTCCTAAGCTGAGTTCTCATAAACTCAGGACATGTTAGTTGAGTATTAAATTGTTCAACAATGGCCAAGACCATATTATACAAATTTCACATTTCATAAAAGATCTCTATCCTTACTTTAAGCAGTACTTTATCTTTTCTACAGTATATCGTAGTTATTCACAAATTGACCATTTCTTTATTGATAACAATCATTTGCTTTTTCTTTAGTCTTACAAATATGATTCATTCATTATTTCTCACCATTTCTCACTTTGGACCTCAAATGACTGGGCTCTACTGACACAACATATCGCTGGGGATTGAATCATTTCATTCTAGAGGATGATGCCTTTATTAAATTTGTTTTCTTTCAGAGTTTTTCAAAGAGACCAACATAACTCTATATATATGAAAGTAAACTCTTTGGGAGGAGTTGAAAGCATTTCTTATTTGGGAACTGATTATTTCATATGTGTCTGATATAATTAATTAACATGAGAATGTATAACAGAATATTTTACTTTATTACTTATGAGCTCTCTGTTCTTGGTAGAAGATGGGGTTTTAGAGTGGTTTAATTTTAACCAAGTTTACCTTTTTTCTGTATGTCTTATTGGACTACTTTGTTTGTTTGCTTTTTTTACTTTTTCTTTACAGTATTGTGTGTTTATCATATTATAACATAGTGGATTCAAAAAGAATTGAGACCCCTCCACATTCTGCATACTATATTGTTCTGTAGATTTAATTTTAAATGGATACATTTGCCATTTCTGCCCATTAATCTGCACTCAGTAACCCATATTGAAGGTATTCAGAAATGTTTGCACATTTATTAAAAAATAAAAAACTGAAATTTCACTATCACAGAAGTATTCAGACCCTTTTCTCTGACAATCCAAATTATGGTCAGATGCATTTAATTATTCTTGAGATGTACCAAACTTGATTGCAGTCCATGTGTGACAAACTGAATTGATTACACATTGTTTAGAAAGGCACACACCTGTGTATACTGAATAAGGTCCCACAATTCACACTGCATGTCCGGATGAAAAAGAAGCTGCAAGAAATATTCTAGTCATCTTTGATCAGAGTGTGGGTGAGAATCACAGATAAGGGCCAGAGCAAGTGCAAAGAGACATTTTTAAAGCTCTGAGTGTTCCTAGGAGCACAGAGACTTTGATACTTGTGAAATGAAAGAGGTTTGGAACCAACAGGTCTCTATGATAGAGTTTTAAACTGAGTAACTGGCTAAGAAGGGTCTTGATCAAGGAGGTGACCAAGAACCCAATGATCATTCTAATAGAGCTTCAAAAGTCCCCTATTGAGATGGGGAAAACCATCAGACATTTTTGGTAGAGTGGCTAGACGAAAGCCACTCAGGAATAAATGGCCCATGACAGCCCAATTACAGTTTGTCAAACAGGATTATGGCTTAATGAGACAAAAATTTCATTCTTTGGACAGAACTCCAAGCAGTATGTCTGGCAAAGGCCAAGTGTTGCTGATCACCTGCCAACTACCATTTCTACAGTGAAGCATGGTGTTATGGGGTGTGCTCCATAGCAAACCTTTCTAAAAAATGACATTTCATCATTATGGGAGCTGAGTGCTGACTGATGGGCAAAATGGCAAATGCAGCCATTTAAAATGAAATCTACAACACCATACCCTGTACACAAAGTGAAGGAGTCTGAATACTTTCTGAATCCAGTGTTAAATGCATATTTTTGGAAAGAAATACAACTTATAAATAAAGAATATATTAAGGGTGTGGTGAAGTCTACCTTAACTTTAACTCTTCAGGAAAATATACTGGGAACCATTGCTGAGTTTAAAGCTGTAACAGCAAACATAACATTACAAGAAAATGTGAAATTAATTTCAAACTCTCTTAATTTTCTGAAGAAAGAATATTTTTGCAACATTACAAAATGTCTTACAAATGTTTGTTAATATGTTCCAATTTTTTCTGAATGTGTTCAGTTATTTGAAAATGTACATTTTTTGAAGATTAACCTACTTAGCATTCCATTTTCAAATGTTAATGTAGATTTTTTTAAAATAATGAATTCATTTTAACCAAACAGACTAAATTTTTTGAAATGCATACTGGAAAATTATGTAACTTGTGCTAAATTTGATCACTTCACGCTTAATGATTCACTATGTATTTCTAACATTCACAAAAACCAAAGTAAGCATTGTACTGAATGGGTGCAGTAAGCAAACACAACAAAATAAATCAGAGGTTGTTGCACCATTTTGGGAGATCATTAGGGAGTTCATCACATAGCTAGTTTGGCAAGTAGTAAATACTAATTGTTTTAATAAAATAGGCATGCTAACTTGAATTTAATATACAAACAACAGATGTGTAATAAATTATTTATCACATTGGTTTTTGCCATATGCATTAGTTTGCATCCTCTGTGCATAAACAAACTCCTGCATGTATGACATAGAGACTGTGCTTATGCCAGCAGGCAAGCTCAATATGTTCCATATATTGGAAGAATTTACTAACAAGCAGTTCTGCATTAGCAGGTGGAGAGCCAGTGTTTTGCAATTGGTCATTCAAATGTGTTATTTAGATTCTGTAGGTATAAAAGCTGGTAAGTTTTTGAATATACAGCTAAATATATAGTTAAATATACACTCAAGAAATATTTTTAAGTTTATTGCAGAAATAAATACTGAAATAGTACAAGGAGAGGGAAGACTGCCCTATAGGCAAGAAAACATATGAATTGTTTATTGGTCCACTTTGGTGGTTATTGCTTTGATTTTTTGGTTTATGCTGTAGCCTCTTTCAATATTAAATTACTATTCTCTCTTTTTAAATTTAAGAATACTTCATATACATGTGGTTGTTAATTCAATTGTTTCCAAATGTATTATTTATCATTGTATCATTGTTTTGTTAGCTGTGCTTATTTACAGATAGCTAAAACATACTGCTGTTCATTTTTATTAATTTAAGCACTTTGCCTACAGTATGTTGTATTGTATATTCTCTGGTCCTTTAATGCTATTTGTTTGCATTTCAATATATACTAATGTTAATTAATATTAACCTTTAAAAAAGTCAGTACCTAAAACAAACATATTCATGTGAACCTTGTATTTGGTTTTGATTCTGTGAAAAATACATATGCAAAAATATTATACATTTTATAGAATGTTACAGTTTAACTTTGAGTAATAACAGTAATAACTTCCTTTTAGTTGCCTTTTCAAACAACACAGTATAGACAGATAAATTAATTAATTTGTGGATCACTGTTTTTTTTTCCTGCAGTCTGCTTTTAGTTATATGTCTCTGCTTCAAACATGCTTTTGGGAATAAACAGGCAGAAGCAAACACATTTTGCAAAATGCAGGATTATTTCTTCAATTGGCTATTTTTATTTTTTTTTTCTGTATTTTTTTTTTAATTAGTTTTTTTGTTTTTTCATACCTTTTGATTTACTAAGTTATAAGTCACTTCAGTAATCTTCTTTTGAATATTGTGTGTGTTTATGTGTATATTTATATGTACAGTATATGTGTGTATGTATGTGTGTGAACTGCCCAAAAAAATTAAAGGAACACTTTTTAATCAGAGTGTAGCATCAAGTCAATGAAACTTCTGGGCTATTGATCTGGTCAGTTAAGTAGCAGAGGAGGTTGTTAATCAGTTTCAGCTGCTTTGGTGTTAATGAAATTAACAACAGGTGCACTAGAGGGGCAACAATGAGATGACCCCCAAAACAGGAATGGTTTAACAGGAGGAGGCCATTGACATTGATCCCTCCTCATCTTTTCTGACTGTTTTTTCACTAGTTTTGCATTTGGCTACGGTCACTACTGGTAGCATTAGGCGACACCTGGACCCTACAGAGGTTGCACAGGAAGTCCAGCTTCTCCAGGATGGCACATCAATACGTGCCATTGCCAGAAGGTTTGCTGTGTCTCCCAACACAGTCTTAAATCATGGAGGAGAGTCCAGGAGACAGGCAGTTACTATAGGAGAGCTGGACAGGGCCTTAGAAGGTCCTTAACACTATTACTAGAGCCTACGAAAGAACTCGTAGATCCGTCCCACCGTAAATTGCTTCGCACCTCTCCATCAGCGTCTTTTGTCCTGTAAATGTGTCAATAAGCAACAAGCAGCCTGCTATCACATCCCCCAACCACCGCACAGTTTTCTTAGCTCAAGTCTGTTTACCTGCGTGTCAGTTGCTTGGAGTTAGTATAGAGTGAGAAGTCAAGCAAAATGACATCCATCCATCCAAACCTTTTATAAATACTACTATATATCGTTATTTGGAATACATGCATTTCATGTGTGTTCCGTGTCTACAACGATCTATGTAAACACATCATTAAAACAACCGTTTTTCATGTTTTAGTAATAAATTGACAAAATGTAGACATGATGTGTATAATGTGTGAAGCCTGAAGTCCAAATATCAAAGAAACACTTTCATAAAAGGTACAAATATAACAGAACAAGTGTGCTCTTATTAAAAAATATAACTGCAGGAAAAGAACCCGCGTTAGGGTGCGACATTGACACGCATTTGCTACAACCACTTCGGTGGTGCAACGGTATCAGCTGTTGACTGGTAATTAAAACTTCACAGGTTCGATCCCGGGCAAGTCTGTTTTGAGAAGTGAGCTGCTCGTATTCTTACAATTTTAGAATAAAAACATACATTTGATTCCATTCTGTAACTGCCGGTGTAATTTATGATACTTGTAAAGGTTAGCTTTGTTTTTTTTTATTCAGTTTTATTCTCTCAGTCACGTTCACGATGCCACCCCCGTCGCATTTGACACTGCTGTTTTCACATAAAGACGCGCTATAACAAAGGTGAACTCTGATCATGAGACGGTTCTACATCGGAGCAAGAATGCACTTTTGCCATCACTGTACTTTGTATATGTACATGGGAAGCTCTGCACTGTACTTGTGACTTTACACTGTAGGAAGTAGGTAAATAAATAAAGGTAAATAGGTAAATAACATTATACACTTCATGTCTACATTTTGTCAATTATTACTAAAACATGAAAAACGTTTCTGTTTTAACGATGTGTTTACATAGATCGTTGTAGACAAGGAACACACATGAAATGCAAGTGTTCCAAATAACGATATAGTATTTATAAAAGGTGTCATTTTGCTTGACTTCTTACTCTATACAACTCTAAGCAACTGACACGCAGGTAAACAGACTTGAGCTGAGAAAACTGTGCGGGGTGGGGGGATGTGAGAGCAGGCTGTATATCAGCAGGAACATCAGCAGGACCGGTATCTGCTAATTTGGGCAAGGAGGAACAGGATGAGCACTGCCAGAGCCCTACAAAATGACCTCCAGCAGGCTACTGGTGTGAATGTCTCTGATGTCTGAATGTCTCTAATCAGAAACAGACTTCATGATGGTAGCCTGAGGGCCCGACATCCTCTAGTGGGCCCTGTGCTCACTGCCTAGTACCATGGAGCTCGATTGGCATTTGCCATAGAATACTAGAATTGGCAGGTCCACCACTAGCGCCCATTGCTTTTCACAGATGAGAGCAGGTTCACCCTGAGAACATGTGACAGACGTGAAAGGGTCTGGAGAAGTTGTGGAGAACGTTATGCTACTTGTAACATGGAAGGTGGTCTATGCATGTGTGGAATTCGCGGACAAAAATCAAGATCTAAATGAAGATCTCTTTAGTTAATTTAAAGCACAACAATTTGTTTAGTTTGAATGTCTGTGTTTTGAGGTGTGACTGGAGTACTACAGTCTTCAGTAGTATAAGCCTGGAGGAGATTCTTAATGCAATGCCTATGTTTTAGCTGTCTCTCTACTGCCATCTAGTGCTTCTTCTTCTAATTAATTCGCGGACAAACAAAGATCAAGATCCAAATGAAGATTATATATAGAGACTAGCAGAATACCCGCGCTTCGCAGCGGAGAAGTAGTGTGTTAAAGAAGGTATGAAAAAGAAAAGGAAAAATTTTAAAAATAACGTAACATGATTGTTAATGTAATTGTTTTGTCATTGATATGAGTGTTGTTCTCATATCTATATATATATATATCTATATATATATAT
>JANRMT010062804.1:2484583-2508041 GCA_026402145.1 Polypterus bichir lapradei
CCCCCCCCCATCCCTTCCCCGTCAGCTACCCGCGCTCTCTAATCTCTCTGTAGCACGTGCTCGCACAGCATTTTTTTTAAAATGAGTTTTAAGCACAGCGGAAAAAAGGAACAGAACAAATCCGAAGTGCATGCAAAAACCAACTCACAAGCAACCAAAAAAGTAAGATTGCAGGAGATCACGCTATTAAACTTAAAGCCTGATCGCTGTAAACAATGTTTTTAAAATGAGTTTTAAGCACAGCGGAAAAAAAGGAACATTTGAAAAAAAGAGAAAAGTAACATTGCACCTAATCGCGCTATGAAAAACTCCATCTGTAAACACTTCCATGAGTTTTAAGCACAAGGAAAAAAGCGAACATTTGAAAAAAAGGGAAAAGTAACATTGCAACAAATCGTGCTATGAAAAACTCCATTTGTAAACACTTTCATGAGTTTTAAGCACAGGGAAAAAAGCGAACATTTGAAAAAAGAGAAAAGTAACATTGCAACAAATCGCGTTATGAACTGAAAAATTAACTTTTGAAAAATCCGTAATACAAAAACCACCAAGAAAACTAACCTTGCATGAGTCGAGTTCTGGCATGAAGTGTTTTCCTTCAGGTGTTTTCTCTCTTGTGATTTCTTGGGTTTGTGGTGCTTTTAGCTGGTGGGAGTGAAAGCCTCATGCAGCCATTCCAAAAACAAATTCCTTGTGACCCAACCCTTCATGTTTGCCCCCCACATTACTGGCAGTCTGGCTTTGTTTACATTGTGCTGCTTGAAAGCACGAGGGTTCTCAGATTGGTAAATGAGTAAACTGGTAAACAGTTTTTCCATCTCTTGTAATTTCTTTCTTTACTTCGATTTCAATTTTCTTCAAAACTTTCTTCTCACCACTCTTCACTTGCTTAGAAGCCATAGTTAACTGCAAAAGCACACGAAATACTGTAGAGCACAAAGAGAGTGCAAGTCTTATTGAAAACAATGAACAAGGAGCGGCTTTGCTTAAATGAAAAAGCCAGGCAGCTCTCTTTTTCTCTCAGCCTGCCTGTGGTGGGGGGGATGGTTCGCTTGCACTACAGCCTACAGATAGGCAGGCAAACACGTGCAGCAATCTCCTCCTCCCTCTCCCCAGCAGGCACGTGCTCGCTCGCTCTTGCTCTCTCTCTCTCTCTCTCTCAGCTCAGGCAGGCAAGGGAAACTGGTTTGTTCGGCAAACACGTGCAGCAATCTCCTCCTCCCCCTCCCCAGCAGGCACGTGCTTGCTCGCTCTTGCTGTCTCTCTCTCTCTCTCTCTCTCTCTCAGCTCAGCTCAGCTCAGCTCAGCTCAGCTCAGCTCAGCTCAGCTCAGGCAGGCAGGCAGGCAGGCAAGGGAAACTGGCTTGTTCGTATACCGAGTGTGTGGTTGTGAACCGAGGCAAAAGTTTGGCGAGCTTTTTGGACGTGAACCGAGTTGTATGTGAACCGAGACGTTCGTGAACTGAGGTTCCACTGTAATGAAAAAGAAAAGGAAACATTTTAATAATAACGTAACATGATTGAAATTGTCATGAGTGTTGCTGTCATATATATGCCTGCCTAAATAAGTCACCCTCGCTTCGCTCTTACTTTTTTACCGTTCATTTAATCATGGCTAGTGGCGGAAAAATTATAAAATGGAAGGAGGATTACACTGAGTATGGCTTTACCAAAACAATTATTGATGGTGAATCGATTATTCATAAAGCTTGAATTGGTGATCTGTTTTTCTGTGTTAACCTCATATTTTTTCATACTTCTTCTCAAACCAAGGTGGTGCGAGGGTAAAATGAATCGGGATGCGCTGATCAATGTAATCGGTGTACCAGGAAATCATGCATTGACAAAAGTTCCCCTTTGCTTGTAATGCAAAGTGTGATTAAATGCATTATTTTTTAACGCGTTATGGAGCACATGCATCGAAGCTTCTCAGCTGTGCTTGTGCTAAGAAAAGGAAAGATTTTAAAAATAACATAACACGATTGTCAATGTAACCTTTTGTAAGTAGTGCCTGGAGGATTCAGTGTGGAGAAACTCTAGAGATAGCGTGTGTGTTAACTTGTGGATTTTTCTGTGAGTATTTGGTGGCAGTGTGACGAAGTTGCTTCGAAAGACGGCGTTAGCCGCGGAGCTCAGCTCAGAGCGAAATGAGGTAAATGGGAGGGGAGATGATGACGTGACTCCCCCACTCGCCTTAACTGTCAATCCCCCACAAACACAGTCTCTCGGAATTTGCATAAGCACACCACTTCACCTGCAATTTTAACTTAGTTACAAAGTCATCAAAACTCTCGTTTATGTCCTGCGTCCTCTCATTAAACTTCTATCCCGCATTACCCGTGGGCATGAGAAACGCCAGCGGCAGCCTGTCTATGAACTTAATTTAAAGTTTAGGTTTACACCTTGCTTTCTTTCCGAAGTAGCAGCACTCATGAATATGGTAGTATATGTCACTCGCTCACTTCTTATTGTTTCGCTGCCTTCTCAATTATATAATGCATGTTTTCTTCAGCGCTTTTTGGAGGTCTTCCTGGTTTTCTACACACTGCGTTGACAGTCAGTTCACGTGATTATGTGGGAGGCGTGATGATGTCACACGAAACTCCGCCCCCCACGGCTTTCAAGCTCAACTCCATTACAGTATATGCAGAAAAATAGCTTCCAGTTATGACCATTACACGTAGAATTTCGAAATGAAACCTACCCAACTTTTGTAAGTAAGCTGTAAGGAATGAGCCTGCCAAATTTCAGCCTTTTACCTACACGGGAACTTGGAGAATTAGTGATGAGTGAGTGAGTGAGTGAGTCAGTCAGTCAGTCAGTCAGTCAGTCAGTCAGTCAGTCAGTCAGTGAGGGCTTTGCCTTTTATTAGTATAGATTACAAGCAATCAAGAGATATTTTTAACAAACTCTAATGAACTGTAAAAATATATAATGTCGTTTAAAACTATTTTTAGTTAATTTACTGCGTTTTTCATTTATTGGATTAAAAATGCTAAATATAGGTTCTAGTCATCCAACATGAGCGGGCCATACCCAAAATCCAAACAAAAATGCAAAGATTTTCTGTGTTAACTATTTCAAGTGGGTCTACTTGCTACAGCTATTCAGAACTCTGACATTCCAAAAAAATGAAACCATTTTTTTTTTATACAAAGATCTAGGAAAAAATGCCACCAAAGTGGTGGAAGTGGGTCAGAAACTTGTCAGGCAGCATTAAAATTATGACAGTGGTTAAATTTATTTCATTTTCACTTTTCACATATGTTTCCAGTAGTGATGAACAAAATCAGCAATGTTAGCTTCACCTCAATTTTGGAGTAATCATGGTGTTTGCAAATATTGCCGAACTTGACGAAATGCATTGAAGTCAATGGGGATGGACTAACTGAACTAGATTTGACTGGATTATAATGGTGCAATCATCTTTAAAGTGTCCCTGACAGCTAGGGAAACATCTGCCAACTATACTGGACTGATTATTGTGGGCAAAAAGGTCACCCAAGCTGTGTGGCAGCAGTGCCAACCACTGCACCCCCGTGCCTCTTTGAGTTCAAAGAAGAAAGAAAATAGTCAGAAATGCGCAAATGTATATTTCATCAGAACAAAGTGGAAATGCTGAAATCATAGTCAACAGTCAGAAAAAATACATAGGTCGTTTTTTGTTGGTTTTTGTGAGAAACTATTGCTTTGTGTGCTTTTCAGAAAACTGAGTTTTTTGGAAAATTATTCAAACATGGAAGAAAATGAAAAAAAAAACTTTATGTGTTGATGCACACTTTTTCTCTGTCAAAAAGATAAAAATGTCTTGTGAATAGTAAACAATCTTTTGTTATAATTTCATAGAGTCTCCTGTGTTTGGGTTCAGGCTCTTTCAAGGTTTGTTTTCATTCTCCACTTGGCTAATTACGCATGCATAGGGCAATTGCCACCTTCTCTTACATTGATATGTGGAACTCAAAGATCAACCTGCACATTTGCCACCAAGGAGAGATAACTCATTATGTATGTTGTATATGTTTCATAAAAATAAAACTTGACAGCCTGCATTATTTATTTATTTGTTAAGCTCCTTAATTTGAGTTCACTATATTAATGTGCCTTTATGACTTTACATTTTGTAACATTTGTTTTTGGAAAATGTAAAAAACTAGTATGAATACTGATGTTATAGAAGTGTGCATATTCTGTTTATATCTGCGTAAGTTTTCTCTTCTAACCCCAAGTTTCTTCCAGTGTTTAAATCTGCAGTGTGTCAGCCAGTAGACTAGTAATAGTAACTGTGAGTGCGATCATGTGCCTTTCATAGTGCCAACAACTTTGCAACCCTGCCTCTGTGAGATCAAAGAACAAAGAACATAGTGAGAGATGCGCAAGGTTTGTAACCAGTCTGTAATGCAAATGATCAGCATTATATACACAGGGGGGCGGTCCAATCCAATATTGGCTGTTACAGCTCCAAGGGATGTCAAGCTGCAAAGCATTATGGGACACTGAAGAAAAAAAGTTCTCCTAAACCAGCCATATTATCAGTAAATAATTTGATGAACAAGGGCGAGTGCAGCAATTGCTCCGAATAACGCTTTGGTGAAATTCGCTGATCAACGTCAGTTGCCAGATTTTTACAAAACACCTTATAATATGCCAGCCTTTTATTATTTTTGATTTTTGCATTAAAGAAATACTACACCCAACAATGATTTTTTTAATATGTTACTTACCTCATGTATTTTGTTATGGTAATCAGTAAAAAATGTTATTTCATGATTTCTTATACAATATAATTCAATGTTAACCACCATTAGAAAACAGCAAACAATACCTAAACGTCCATGAAAAAATCTCATGTTACTCATGTATGATCTGCATGCGAACTCAATCAGTCATATGTTTATATTGACCCAAACATATCTTTGCTAAAATATAGTTAAATAAGTCATATTTGTATAAGCTTTATGACCTGGTTATATGCGTTCCCCATGATGCCGTGGACGATAACAATGAGGAAACAGGGAAAGAAAACCTTGCAATCAGGTTATTGGGGGATAGACAAAGACTTTATCAGGCAGTTTTGGATGAATGAATGAACATTATCACAATTGTTTTCCCTGGATCTATGTATGAATTATATTCATAAGATTTGTTGTGCTTTCTATGTAATTTAATTGTCACATCAATAAATACACTTGCACACTATTTTGACTTGTTGGGTGTTCATTCCATTCCATATCATTTTTGGATAATACTTATTATTATCTATTAATGTTAATACTGATTGGTTAAAATTGTAGAAAGATACCTACAGCAAGGAGTGTCACACCACCTTCAGTACCTTTTTTGATGCCGTTGCTGTAATAATCAAGCTGGAGTATTTTATCAGAATGCCTAATTGAATGCACATTAGAAAATTGCAATGAAATCCTTTTATTAAATCTGAAGACATCCCTAGCCCTTATCTACCCTCATAGATCTGTTGGAATGTAATTATGCATGAGAATTGCCATTTGTTAATGCTGTTGAACAAATAAGAGAAAGCATCCCATTAAGTGATGGGCATTTATACATATCTAACATGTCAGGAATTATCAGTGTCATTTAAAAGGAAAAGTGCCTGAGTGGTTTTGTTTCATAAAGATTTTTTTGCAGTTAGATCCATTTAAGAAATTGACTTACAGAATCATCTGAAGGGTATCTGCTCAGGAAAGAGCAAGGACAAATAGCGATATCCAAAAAGTTAATAAAAAAAAGCATGAATACATCTTCACTGGAAGGACATATTAATTAAAATGAATGATTCAACCAGTGTAATTGCTTATAATCTCAAATACTGTGCAATTAGAAGATCAATTTGGGGCATGTGTATTATGGTAGTACTAATAATCAAATATAATGCCTAGCAAGGCTTGTTGCCTATAAATCTATGTAGTATAGCTAAAATAAAAGATCTTAGTGTCTTTGAAAAAGTAATGATCAAAAGTGTATATTTAGCAGGAGTTTCCATAATGAATGTATTTTCATGAGGATGTGTCCCTAAGATAATGTGGTCATGGAAAAGAGAGCAATGGATACTGTATTCAGAAAGTGTAAAAATATTAGAACAGGTATGCATGCCAAAAATCAATTTTTCCTAGTGAAGATTTCATAACTGGTAAAATGCTAAAAGGTAGCACTTATCTTATTTGTTACAAACATGAACAACTCAAAATGTGTACCAGCTATTACCCTAGTGCTTACCAACTATTTTTATATCTTTTGCCTTCTTTGCTTCCTGAATCAACTGATTAACTAAGAACATGTTTTAAAATTCATAATCTAGTCTAATGGGAATGAACTTTGACTAATGGTAAAAAATCTATTTTCTTTCCTTATACCACTTTTATAACTCCTCTCACTGCAGCCGTTCTTCAGTCCTCTAGGATCTCATGCATTTTCATATGATTATCTACAATTCTTTTTTTCTATGTAGCATCTGGCTTTTGATTAATATGCTTTTGTTCTGTAAAGCAATTATATAAAACAGTCAATCTTACAGTTTACAGTAATATGTTAATTATAAATTTGTACAAATATCACTACAAAAGTGTGGTGAGAACCACATATTGCTCAATTGTCACATCTCAGGTAAGCACAGAACCCCTTGTTCACTATGGACCACACCCACACAAAGCATTCCTGTGTGGTTCTTTTCTAACCACCAGTAGGGGTAAACAGCAAACCTGGCTAATAATGCATTTAATGAAACATAAATATAATTAATTAATGTGGTTGCAGGAGTTTGGCTAAATTAGCCCTTTCACAGAAGCCCGGTCTGAGAGGTCCGTGTGAACCGATAATTCACTGCACAGCTTGGGAAAATCACGTGAACTTAAACCGACTTTTCTGTTTTGATGAGTTCTTATATTTTGCTTGTAAATGAGGGTCAGTAGGAACAAGTCAGAATACTTGGGTGTGAATGAGAGGGAGGTCAGTGGAATGGTGAGGATGCAGGGAGTACAGTTGGTGAAGGTGGATGAGCTTCAACAATACAAAGTAACTGGGATTGTGGAAGACAGTCAGGAGTAGTCTGTGACAGATGGGTATCAGTAATAGTGAAAGGGAAGGTCTACAGGATGGTACTGAGACCAGCTATGCTATATGGGTTGGAGACGGTGGCACTGACCAAAAAGCAGGAGACAGACCTGGAGGTGGCAGAGTTAAAGATGCTAAGTGTGACAAGGATGGGCACGATTAGAAAAGAGTACATTTGAGGGTCAGCTCAGGTTGGACAGTTTTTTAAACAAAGATAGAGAGGCAAGATTGTGTTGGTTTGGACATGTGCAGAGAAGAGATGCTGGGTATATTAGGAAAAGGATGCTAAGGATAGAGCTGCCAGGTAAAAGAAAAAGAGGAAGGCCTAAGAGAAGGTTTATGGATTTGGTGTGAGAGGACATGCAGGTGATGGGTGTAACAGAACAAGATTTAGAGGACAGAAAGGTATGGAAGAAGATAATCCACTGTGGCAACCCCTAACGGGAGTAGCCAAACGAAGAAGATGCGTATCTAACAGAACTCAGAAAACTAGGTACTTGTCCTTATGAAGATTCTTCATTGACTGAAGGGCATGCTTCAGAGCAAGAAAGACAACATCCATCCATCCATTATCCAACTCGCTATATCCTAACTAGAGGGTCACTGGGGTGTGCTGGAGCCAATCCCAGCCAATACAGGATACAAGGCAGGAAACAAATCCAGGGCAGGGCGCCAGCCTATCGCAGGGCACGAAAGACAACATAATCTTTAAAAATAACCTAGAACTTTATTAGTATTTTAAATGGAACAAAACAACTAACAAGGTAAAAAAAAACAGTTAGTTAAGCTGTATAGCACCAGCTGGAGTGTATAACTACATACTGTAGATTATAAGGCTATTATAAATGATGGATGCGGTCCAGAGGTTATGCAGAAAGTTTTTCTCATGTTTTAATAGATAAGAATATTACACAGTACAGAGATTCACAGGTTTGTATTACAGTTTAAATATATTTCATATACCATACAGTTACAGTTTTCTTTTTAAGGCTTCTGTATTAGGCACATTATCTGCAGCATCTCTTCGGCAGTGTCAAAATAAATGTTTATCTTCATTTTTAATGGAATATAACCATATTTGACACTGGATTGGTTAAATAAATGCTCTTAACATAATCATCTTGTGCTACTCCAGATTCACTACAGACATCTACCTCTGTCAACTTTAAACAATTATGTTTCTCTGACACAAAATATGCATTAATTAAAAATACGGACCAGACAACTCTTTCCAAAAGAAAGTTCTTTATCATAGTCATGCTGTGCATTTCAGACTGTGACTCAAAATTGTAACTCAACACAGATGCTCTAATTCTGTCATTATCATCATTCACATAAAACTCTGTACCCTTTTTGTACTTGTGCAACTGGAGGGAACAGGTTGCCTGCACTTTAGTAGGCCTGCAGCTGTCTTGCTAGAGTTTTACAAAGATCTTTAAAGTTGTGTAGTTTTCTGGCACACTTTTAGCAAAAGGCATGCTTGCTTTCAAAACAAAGTTTAAAGGCGAATAAGTGGTCCAAAGTTGAGTATAACTTCTGAATAATGGCTTCTTCCTATTGTGGATATACTCTTCAGTTTTGACTTTGAGATATGCTATCTTGGCAAGCTGTGATCGCTAGCGCTCATCAAGCTTCACTGTCTTTTAGTTGCAAAAGGAGTTGTCATACCCATTGATCACTGGGATTTTGAATTGTCACTCCGCAAGAGAGGCAGCAACCTAAGAAAACACAAATTTTGAACTACATGTTAAGATCACAGAAATGTCTGCCAGTTTATTATGGTATCATTTCATTGATATTTGAATTTGTTCTTGCATCTGTTTTATTCAATTAAGAACCATGTTTTTCCTGAACTAAATGTCCTACAAATAAGGCATAATGCCTTCAAAGAAGTCAATGGGCTACACATGGCAGGAGCCCAGGCTGACAAAAATCAGTATAAGAAGGCTGGTTAAAAGTTGAGTCACACTTGATACCCGACTGATTTACCAGGCTGTAAATTTGCCTATGACTTTTAGACAATCGTCATGTTCTCACAGTGCCACACAAGCCTAGTGAAAAACAATGAATTGCCTGAATGAAGTTTTCCACCACAAACCCAATACAAACAGGATACAATGTTGTCTCCTGGCCACCAGATTAAACCAAATTGGTTTAAAATTTTGAGACAAAGAGCAGTTCAACAGACCTTCTATGACGAATAAAAAATTTGGATGGCGTTTTCCCTTGCCCAGACGCGGGTCACCGGGGCCCCCCTCTGGAGCCAGGTCTGGAGGTGGGGCTCGATGGCAAGACCCTGGTGGCCAGGCCTGTACCCATTGGGCTCGGCTGGGCATAGCCCGAAGAGGCAATGCGGGTCCCTCTTCTCATGGGCTCACCACCTATGGGAGGGGCCAAGGAGGTCGGGTGCAGTGTGAGTTGGGTGGTGGCCGAAGGCAGGGACCTTGGTGGTCCGATCCTCGGCTGCAGAAGCTGGCTCTTGGGACATTGAATGTCACCTCTCTGAAGGGGAAGGAGCCTGAGCTAGTGCGCGAGGTCGAGAGGTTCTGGCTAGATATAGTCGGGCTCACCTCAACGCACAGCTTGGACTCTGGAACCAATCTCCTTGAGAGGGGTTGGACTCTCTACCACTCTGGAGTTGCCACCGGTGAGAGGCGCCGAGCGGGTGTGGGCATACTTATTGCCCCCCAACTTGGAGCCTGTACATTGGGGTTTACCCCGGTAGATGAGAGGGTAGCCTCCCTCCGCCTTCGGGTGAGGGTACGGTTCCTGACTGTTGTTTGTGCATATGCACCGAACGGCAGTTTGGAGTGCCCACCCTTTTTGGAGTCACTGGAGGGGGTGCTAGAGGGCATACCTTCTGGGGACTCCCTCGTACTGCTAGGAGACTTCAGTGCTCTCGTGGGAAAAGACAGTGAGACCTGGAAGGGCGTGATTGGGAGGAATGGCCCCCCCGATCTGAACCTGAGCTGTGTTTTGCTATTGGACTTCTTTGCTCGTCACGGATTGTCCATAACAAATACCATGTTCAAGCATAGGGTGTTCATATGTGCACTTGGCACCAGGACAGCCTAGGCCTCAGTTCGATGATCGACTTTGTGGGTGTGTTGTCGGACTTGCGGCCACATGTCTTGGACACTCGGGTGAAGAGAAGGGTGGAGCTGTCAACTGATCACCACCTGGTGTTGAGTTGGCTTCGATGCTGAGGGAAGATGCCGGTTAGGCTTGGTAGGCCCAAATGTGTTGTGAGGGTCTGCTGGGAACGTCTGGCAGAGCCCCCTGTCAGAAGTAGCTTCAACTCCCACCTCCAGCAGAACTTTGACCACGTCCCAAGGGAGGTGGGGGACATTGAGTCCGAATGGGCCATGTTCCGTGCCTCTATTGTTGAGGCGGCTGACTGGAGCTGTGGCCGTAAGGTGGTCGGTGCCTGTCATGGTGGCAATCCCCGAACTCACTGGTGGACACCGGCGGTGAGGGATGCCGTCAAGCTGAAGAAGTAGTCTTACCGGACCCTTTTGTCCTGTGGGACTCTGGAGGCAGCTAATAGGTACTGACAGACCAAGTGGAATGCGGCTTCGGTGGTTGCTGAGGCAAAAACTCGGGCATGGGAGGAGTTTGGGGAGGCCATGGAGAACAACTTTCGGATGGCTTCGAGGAGATTCTGGTCCACTGTCCGGCATCTCAGGAGGGGGAAGCAGTGCAGTGTCAACACCGTATATGGTGGGGATGGTGCGCTGCTGACCTCGACTCGAGACATTGTGGGTCGGTGGGGGGAGTACTTCGAAGACCTCCTCAATCCCACTAACATGCCTTCCAATGAGGAAGCAGAGCCTGGGGACTCGGAGGTGGGCTCCCCCATCTCTGGGGCTGAGGTCACTGAGGTGGTCAAAAAACTCCTTGGTGGCAGGGCCCCGGGGGTGGATGAGATATGCCCGGAGTTCCTCAAGGCTCTGGATGTTGTAGGACTGTCTTGGTTGACACGTCTCTGCAACACTGCATGGACATCGGGGACAATGCCTCTGGATTGGCAGACTGGGGTGGTGGTCCCCTTCTTCATAAAGGGGGACCGGAGGGTGTGTTCTAACTACAGAGGGATCACACTCCTCAGCCTCCCTGGAAAAGTCTATTCGGAGGTTCTGGAGAGGAGGTTCCGTCGAATAGTCGAACCTCGGATTCAGGAGGAACAGTGTAGTTTTCGTCCTGGTCGCGGAACAGTGGACCAGCTCTACACCCTTAGCAGAATCCTGGAGGGTTCATGGGATTTTGCCCAATCAGTCTACATGTGTTTTGTGGGCTTGGAAAAGGCTTTCGACCGTGTCCTTCGGGGAATCCTGTGGGGGGTGCTCCGGGAGTATAGGGTACCGGACCCTCTGATAAGAGCTGTTTGGTCCCTGTACAACCGGTGTCAGAGCTTGGTCTGCATTGCCGGCAGTATGTTGAGCCTGTTTCCAGTGACAGTTGGACTCTGCAAGGGCTGCCCTTTGTCACTGATTCTGTTCATAACTTTTATGGTCAGAATTTCTAGGCACAGCCAGGGTGTTGAGGGGGTCCGGTGTGGTGGACTCAGGATTAGGTCACTGCTTTTTGCAGATAATGTTGTCCTGTTTGCTTCATCAGGCCATGATCTTCAGCTCTCTCTGAATCGGTTTGCAGCTGAGTGTGAAGCGGCTGGGATGGAAATCAGCACCTCCAAATCCGAGACCATGGTCCTCAGCCGAAAAAGGGTGGAGTGCCCTCTCAGGGTTGGGGGAGAGATCCTGCACTAAGTGGAGGAGTTCAAGTATCTCGGGGTCTTGTTCACGAGTGAGGGAAGAATGGAGCGTGAGATCGACAGGCAGATTGGTACGGCATCCGCAGTGATGTGGGCTCTGCATCGGTCTGTCGTGGTGAAAAAGGAGCTGAGCCGTACGCAAAGCTCTCAATTTACCAGTCGATCTACGTTCCTACCCTCACCTATGGTCATGAGCTATGGGTAGTGACTGAAAGAACGAGATTGCGAATACAAGCGGATGAAATGAGTTTCCTCTGCAGGGTGTCTGGGCTTTTCCTTAAAGACAGGGTGAGAAGCTCAGTCATCCGGGAGGGGCTCAGAGTAGAGCTGCTGCTCCTCCGCATCGAGAGGAATCAGATGAGGTGGCTCGGGCATCTGATCAGGATGCCTCCTGGACACCTCCCTGGAAGACCCAGGACACGCTGGAGGGACTATGTCTCTCGGCTGGCCTGGGAACGCCTTGGGATTCTCCCGGAAGAGCTAGAAGAAGTGGCTGGGGAGAGGGAAGTCTGGGCCTTTCTGCTCAAGCTGCTGCCCCCACGACCCGACCTCGGATAAGCGGAAGAGGATGGAGGGATGGATGGATGGTTTAAAATTTTTGTGCCTCCCAAAGTATTTAAAGTTCAACTCTGCATAAGAAAACAAGTTGCATCTGATATGTAGTGGATCTATTTTGTTGCAAAATTTCAGTCAAGGAGAAGTATACAGCTAAAACAAGCTTGCCACCTCCAATGCAAGGTGACTTTTTTTTCCCTGAACCAAGTGGATTTACAACTTCAAGACATGTTGATATAAAGTCTAACCAATAGAAAAGTGGTCTATCTTCAACATATCACTTTGAAAACTTCCTCTTTGACCAACATCAATCTGATAAACATTTTCAGTAAACAGTTAAAAATGTGTTAACTGTTATCTTAGAGACTCACTTTTGAACAGTGCAAACAGGGTCTCCTGTATAAACAAATAATTAACATTATCCATTTGAACATATAATTAATATTATCCATTTGAACTAATGCCTAAGAATGAGGACACAGGCTTTTTAATAACAGTCTTACTATTTTGATATATACTATTGTGGTACATGGCCGGCCGTACATCCTGGCCAATACCCCCAGGCCGCCTGGTGGAGCCCTCCCTGCAGCATGGAGGTGCCCCGAATGGCAGCAGGGAATTATGGACAATGTAGTTTTTATCCACAACCCTGCTGGATACCACGGGGGCCGCTAGAAGGCGCTGCAGGGAGGAGTAGCAACTATTTGCCCTACATTCCGGAAGTACGTCCAAGTCACATGGACAAGAGGAATGACGTACTTCCGGGTTGAAGAAAAGGACTTTTTATCTGACCCGGAATTGATAAGGAATTCCGGGTCAGGAAATATAAAAGGACTCTGGGAACTCCCAGACAACGAGCTGAGTTGGGAGGCAGGGTGGCTAAGCCTCTGGGAGTGTAGGATTGTGATTTGGTTTATTGAAAATTGTGGAGAGGAGGGTGCTTTGTGCACTTTATAATTATAATAAATAATAATTATTGGATTTTTACCTGGTGTCTGACGAGTGGCCTGAGGGTTCAAGGGAGCGAGAGAGCCCCTAATCTGTCACACTATAAAAAACCCCTGCTATACAACATAAGTGTTTATTTCTTCAGTTACGTCATATTGCCCTCATGGAGTCTAAGCACCTTTAATTTGCCACCCAGGCCTTAAGTGAATTTGAACGTCCAAAATCATGGGTATTATGAAGCTGCTTTTGTCTGGTATGTGCTGGTAAACAATACCTTAGCTTGGAATTTCAGATAAATAAGTATGACGTTTTGTGAAATGACAGTTTTTCTCTTGCTAATGCCTGCCAGGTTCTCAAAAATTATCCTTGGAAATATCGGAATTTCTCTGCAGATGGAACAATTGGAAGAAGCTATCAGGAGTGTTGAGTGATCAAGTAATTAAGGCAAAGGTTTAAGGTAAAAGTTTTTAAGACCAACAATGTTGCATGGAGCTGAGACATGGGCAGTAAAGTGAGTGCAGAAGAAGTTAGATATGCCAGAAATTAAAATGTTGAGATGGATGTGTGGAGTTACAAAAGAGTACATAATAATAAATGAGACAATCTGAGATAAAACAAAAATGGGAAAGATAGCTAAGAAAATAGGTTGAAGCGTTATTGACATGTGATCAAGATAGACACAGGGGAAGATAAAGTGAGGGAGGCCAAAGTGTTGGTGGATAGATAAAGTAAAAGAAGATCTGAAGGCATAGGGCTTCACTGAGTAGGAGGTGCGTGACCTAGCTGTGAGGAGAAGGTTGATCAAATACATCAACCCCAGAAAGAAGTGGGAAAAGATGAAGAGGAAGTAGTAGAAGAAGAAAGACCATTAGGCTTCACAGGAACAATGAGTCTAGAATTAATCTACACAACAGTCTTTCTTTTTTTAATATGTGAGGCTAAAATGACTCAATTGTAAAACGATAATTGCAATCTCTGAATGGAATTTCAATTTTTAGTCCTACTTTTTCTGCGTGCCTTCAAGTTCTTCATGAGTAAGGTTAATATGTCACAGTTACGAGGTGTGGCAGAAAAGTAATGAGACTGGCAACACTGCAAGCGATCTGGCAACGCTGTGCTGTTGTCCTTGATAGAGCACATGTATCAGTACCCTCCCATAGCTCAGTGCGAGTTTCAACTCCTTCCGTTAACTACGTGATTTTTGTGACTGCTATTAGCGAAGTTGTGTTTTTGGTTGTGCGTCACGCAAAATGGAACAGCGGAATTTGGAGCAACGTTGTGCCATTAAATTTTGTGTTAAGCTTGGAGAATCGGCAAGTGTGACGTTTGAAAAGTTAAAACAGGCCTATGGGGAACATTCTTTATCCTGAGCTCAAGTTTTTCAGGGAGGCCTTCAACTTCGAAAACCAATGAAAACATCGAACGTGTGAACACTCTTGTGAGATCAGACCGTCATTTAACATTAAGAATGTTGAGTGAACAATTAAATTTTAACAGATTTACCGTTCATCCAATTTTGACTGAACATTGGCACATGCAAAAGGTCTGTGCCAAAATGGTGCCGAAAAACCTCACAATTGAGCAGAAGGACAATCGAAAAAATGCATTCCTGTGGTTCCCCAGCCCCCTTATTCACCTGACCTCAGTCCGTGTGACTTTTTCCTTTTTCCTAAACAGAAAAATGTCCTCAAAGGACGTCATTTCGGGACTTTAGAAAACATCCAAAAGAGTGTAACGGACATGCTGAAGACCATACCGGTTGAAGACTTCCAGCGCTGCTACCTACAGTGGGAACAACGTCTCCATCGGTGTGTAGCTGCCCAAGGGAACTACTTTGAAGAGGATAACATTGATGTTTGAAAAAAATAAAAACTTTGGTAAGTAAAAAATCAGTCTCATTACTTTTCTGCCACACCACGTAAATTCACAAAACTAAGCCACACACTTTGAGAGTATGAGAACATTTAGGCACAGTGATAATTGGTAATGTTACTGTGTTGAATAAATTGAATAACATTCTCATAAAAACGTTGACGTTTGCTGAATTTACAGTGGAAGGTTGAGAACCAAATGGTAGAGGAAATCTAATAAATAAATAAATGGCTAGTAGTGTTGTAGCACGGACATGATAACACTAAGTTAAATGTGGAAAAATGGATTATTGTTAGGCTTCTAAAGGAGAAGCATTTAAATTATGACTCAGCTAGGGCAACCACTAGAAATTAATTATATAGATCATATATGCAAAAGTTATTACAGCTTTCTAATATTTTTTTGGTTTTGGTGAATGTAAAAAAGTGAGTCCACTTTCACTTGTAGCTGTTGAGATCTTTATATCACCAGTATAAATAACCTGTAAAACAAATCTAAAAGATTTTAAAGTCAAATCACTATGTGCCTTGTTTAAATAAATGTGTTTTCATAAAAAAATAACAAAACTATTTTTGCTGCTATATGTCTTTGTTAGCTTTGACATTTTATACAGTAACAGGTAGCTGTTGTACCTGCCAAAGTATACTTTGGCACTATTTTGCTGTCACTTCTTTCAGTCTCTTATATCACACAAAGCTACAAGGTCTTGTTCAATGACAGTAATTTGATGTCTTATGACAGGCAATGGCCTGGCCTGCCTAGATTACACAGTACAATTCTAAATTCAGAATTACACTGTGAAAAATAACAAGTTAACTTTCATTAAATCCTAACAATATTTTACAGGGCACGCTGGTGTGTCTAGTGGCCGCCACTGAAGAAAAATCTAAGTCTAAGGATGATTCTGCAGTAAAAGTAGATTAATCAGGTTGAAAACTGGAACCCCAACAGCAGTCCTCACTGAAGGCTCTTTTAAACTGTTAAAATTGTATTACTTATTTAATGCTTTGCTGCCTTGAAGACATTTAAGGATCTGTGCCTTAGCAGAATGAGATTTGTTGAATTGCTCAACTCTGTGCTGTTTTAACACAAATTAATAATTATCAGTTTGAGGTGTAAAGTTAAACTGTATTTGACTGCAAATATTCAGTTTAGTGAAATTATAAACAGTTTCAAGAAAAGCAGTCTTCCAAGAATTAAAGAGCAGGAAATCATGATGTGGCATACTGACTACGGTTTAAGACCTTAAGCTGGTTACATTCACTCACGACTCATTCTGTGACATTGAGTCCGGCTTTTAATTTGGTTTTGAGTGAATTGTGAAATCATAAACAGATGTAGCATTCCGATTTCAAAGGCAAATTGGCCTAATTTGGAAATTACCATTATTTATATAGCTATCTATTAATTTTAATATTTTTGGGACCCCCTTATTCTATTTCTGAGTTGATAGGGACCAGAGCCTATCCTAACATCTTCAGAAGCAAGGCAGGAGCCAATCCAGAACCCAGTGCCTGGCTGTCACATTGCATACTCCCAAGCGTGATAGATAAGTATTACTGAAATGGCATTACAAAACAAAATATAACAAAATTTAATCCACTAGATTTTTTTGGAAGATCAAATATATTAAAATGGAAGGGCTAGAGACAAACAAAATGGCAGATAACTGGAAAAAAACAGTCCCATACTATGTGGCTGTGCTGCTCAGATAAGCATAAGCCTGCCATCTCTAATGCAGTTTGACCAGTTGGAAAAAGGTGAGAAAAAGCAAAAACTATAAATGAGACTCAAAATGTCATACTCTAGAGACATTCAAGTGCCTTTTCTTGGTGTTTTGTGCTGCTTCTGACTTGTTTGTGTTTGCTATTGTTCTAGCCTGCTTTTCCATTTCCCTATTGGTGTTATGTATATAAAGATGTTGCTATTCACATTGCACAACCAAGGACATGTGATGTAACAGTTGCAATTCTTTAAATACACTGCCCAACAAAGGTTTTGCTTCTTGAACATTGTTGAGGGTTTCTTGTAGATTATATATATATATATATATTGTCGCAGTAGGGGGCAGTATCGCTCCCTTGAACCCTCAGGTACCACGCCAAACACCTGGTAAAATTGCCACAATAATTATATTTATTATAATAATGCGCACTAAGCACCCTCCACTCCACACTATTCATAAACAACCACAATACTACAATAATATATCAATAACAATCCTCCACTCCCAGACGCGTTGCCCTCCTACCACCCAGCTCAGCTCGTTGTCTGGGAGTTCCCAGAGTCCTTTTATTCCTCCTGACCCGGAAGTGTTTCTGCCCAACAGTTCCACAAGTCCTTATTCCTTCCGGGTCAGAGTAAACAGTACTTTTCTTCACCCCGGAAGCCCGTCGCTCTTCCTGTGACGAACTTCCGGGTCATGGTGCACAAGTGAGTCCACTGGCTTCCCGACAGCGACTCCCAGTGGCCCCCAAGGTATCCAGCAGGGCTGTGTATAAAACCTCCATAGTCCATGAGGCCCTGCTGGAATTCGGGGCCCATATATGCTCTCGGGAGAGCTCCTCCTGGCGGCCTGGGGGTGAGGGCCGGAGTAAAATGCCGGCAATCCACCACTATATATATATATATATATATATATATATATATATATATATATATATCACATCAAAATTTACCCATCACATACTGTTTCAGAAAAATCTTCAGTTTTGTCATGATTTTTTCTTATACTTGTATCCAAACATTTTCACTCCCGTAAGTGACTGATCAACAATGGTTTGTGCAGCCTGGGCATGTCCAGGCATGGAATCAGGCCAGGCTGGAAGCTGTTCTGTGGAAGTTGACATCCTGGGCAGGTCTGAACGAGCTTGACACTGTTTCAGTATGCTATAAAGGTGGCTTGCATACACCAGCCCTGCTTATTTGGTTAACATATAGTCAGTGTGTATGTATAGTATCAGTATAGTATTGCATCTGTGGCAATATAACAGTAAGTAAGCTTGATGTTATAGACATCTTGGTGTCGGGTGATATGTCTTGTGACTGTCGTAACAGCTGCAATACATTCTGCTATATCTGTGGCGAATATACACTTGCACCTCAGAGACGCTGGATGACTGCTCTTGTGAAGAAAGCTTATCATCTCTATTTCGGCTGCAAAATTGGTGATGAAGACAAGGAATGGGTGCCTCACATTTGCTGTATGACATGTGCTGTCAGTCTAAGAGCCTGGCTCAGAGGCACTCGAAAGACGATGCCGTTTGTTGTTCCAATGATATGGCGAGAACAGAAAGACCATATGATGGACTGTTACTTCTGTTTGACTAATGTGTCTGGTTTCTCTGCCAAAAACAAGAAGTCAATTGAATATCCTAATCTGCCTTCAGCAATGAGACCCATGCCACATGACGACAGTCTTCCAATTCCAAAACCACCAGAGGATTGGACCTTAGACAAACCAGATGAAGAAACTGCAATGCAGGGTACTGGCAGTGACATTGACCCGAATTTTGAACCGTGCTAATCAGGCGATCCTCATCTGATAACACAGTCCAAATTGAGTGATTTGGTCAGAGTTTTAGGTCTGTCAAAATGTCAAAAACAAGAACCAAGCTGCTGGGTTTGAGACTGCAGGAATGGTGTTTGCTGTCACCAGGCATGAAAAGTTCTGTGTTTCGAGGCCGAAATCATGATATAACCAAATTTTTTGCACAAGTCGACAGTCTCTGTTTCTGTTGTGACATTGAAGGATTGTTCTCGGCCTTGGGTTGTGATCACAACCCAGAAGTGTGGCTTTTCTTCATTGATTCGTCAATGTTAAGCCTGAAAGTTGTTCTGCTACACAATGGCAACGTTTATCCTTCAGTACCTGTTGGCTATGCAGCACACATGAAAGAAATGTACGAGAATATGGAACTGTTGCTGAAGCACATTCATTATAGCAGGTACAACTGGAATATCTGTGGTGATCTTAAAGTTGTTGCTCTGTTACTAGTACTGCAGCTCGTCTTTACAAAGTACTGTTGTTTCACCTGTGAATGGGACAGCCGCACCAAAGAGTCACACTATTCACAGCACTGGCCACTCCGTAAAGAGTTCCTGGAGAGAAAAATTAGGCACATAAATCGCTTGTCGACCTAGCAAAGATATTTTTGCCTCCTCTTCACATAAAACTGGGACTCATGAAGAATTTCGTGAAAGCACTGAACAAGGAAGGCGAAGGTTTTCGTTATTTAAGACAGATGTTCCCAAGAATAACTGACGCCAAGATCAAAGAGGGTATTTTTGTTGGCCGCCAGATCAGACATGTTATGAGTGACAAGCGATTTGAAGATCTGTTAGTTGGGCAGGAAAAAATTGCCTGGAAAGCCTTCAAAGACGTTGTTGACAATTTTCAGGGCAATTACAGAGCCCCAAACTACATTCAGCTGGTAGACAAACTTCTCAAAGCACAAAGAAGTGCAACATGTCACTCAAGATTCATTTTCTCCACTCACACTTGGACTTCTTCCCTGCAAATCTCGGTGCTGCCAGTTATGAACACGGTGAAAGGTTTTACCAGGATATTGCTACGATGGAGAAATGATACCAGGGCAACTGGAATCTGTCTATGCTTGCTGACTACTGTTGGACACTGCAACATGATGCACCAGACATTGAATACAAAAGAAAATCAGGAGCAAAACACTTTTAATTCTGTTGAATTTAACAGCTTATGCAAAACATAAACGTGACTAAATACGTTATTGTCAGTAAACATATAAATGTGTATTTCTCAAAACTATATTTGTGCATACCCAGGAGGTACCTGTCACAAAAGTAACAATAATTGCACTCCCAAAAACATGATTCTTTGCACATTTATGTGACACCATAGGCATTATGGTCTACCTGATTTAACTATTTGTAGAAAAAAGAACCATCAAAACTCATGCAACAATTTGAACACTGGAATGATGACACACACAAATGCAAATTTTATTGAATCAAGTTAATACTTACTTATCCTGTCGTTTAAGAGAGTCACCATAAGTGGTTTAATGAACAAATTTCAGAGAAGCATGGTATTTTTTTTAAATATAGAGTGCACCTGTAATCCCATGATGGTGTTTTTTTCCAAGTCATTCTGTTCATCTGCAGAGTGATGAAAATAAGTACATTTACTCATATTGCTGATTTGGTTTATTTTATTCTTTGAAGTATACAGTAAATGATATTAAATACTGTTAAAAAACATCTTCTCAACACACCTAATCAGCTATCTCTCAAAAAATGCTGAACTTATTCAATAGATTTGATTGTGCTAATAATATATTTCCTCTCACCTGATAATCTGTGCATGGATAAATTACAGGTTACGGTGAATGGCATATTTTTCCTCAGCATCTGAAAACTATTGCATTGCCAGTGTAATGTGTAATTGTCAGGCCTTTGGTGTAAAATAATCAAGCCATCCTCTTTCCTGGCTAAAACAGCTACCTCTTTACAAGACTCAAATACATGGCTACAACTTTCATTAATTTTTAAGAGTCATAACATAGAAAAAAAGTATTACTGTTAGAATACAAGCCTGACATTTTGACAAACTCACTTTAGAAACCCTGCAGCTGATCTAAAATTTGAAGAGCACAGATAAACAGGGGTATTAAAGTTTAACTAGGCTGTGTACACAGAAGATAAACTAGAAAGAATGGATTAAAGAGACTTCAAAGTGTAAATGTATTTTGGTATAAATTTGAAATTCATTTTAGCACTGTGGAAGAAACCTTTTCTTCAGCACGGGAGAGACGGTGCCCAGCTTGTTATTTAAAATATAGTTTATCCAAGAATCCTTTTACCTTTCCAGTGTTGGTGTGACGGGTCTATAAGCTTTTGCAGAAACTGTGTTAAACTAGTTAAACACAATAAGGAAGAGAAAAGAAAACCAAAGCCATTTTAAGCATAGGAAACTACATTTTATTTATGGAATATCAATCTTGAGCGAACATGGGAGTGTGATGTGCTTGTGTTCCAGTGCTGCTACAATGAAGTCCACCCTGTGAACTGAATTTAGCTTAACAAGTACGTAAATACCTCTTAAAACATACTGGAATTGCTGGAGACATCGCCTTGCCAAAATAAATCAGATTTAAAGCTGATATTGTAGCTACAGCATTCTACCCACAGTGTAATTGCCTCCCTGTGGCTTCCAAATTATATGATGAAATAAAGCTAAAAGAAACATGCTTCAGTAATATTTCGATATTCTTCGCATGTGCACAAAGAATACAGGGTGTACTAAAAGTACATAATACAAAACTATAAATATTTGGCTTTTTTTTATTTGAGCTTTTTTACATTGAACATTGAGAGTAGGGATCAGGTTGAGGAGACCCTGGAGAGGTGGAGATATGCTCTAGAGAGGAGAGGAATGAAGGTCAGTAGGAACAAAACAGAATACATGTGTGAAAACGAGAGGGAGGTCAGTGGAATGGTGAGGATGCAAGAAGAAGAGTTGGCGAAGGTGGATGAGTTTAAATACTTGGGATCAACAGTACAGAGTAATGGGGATTGTGGAAGAGAGGTGAAAAAGAGAGTGCAGGCAGGGTGGAATGGGTGGAGAAGAGTGTCAGGAGTAATCTGTGACAGATAGGTATCAGCAAGAATGAAAGGGAAGGTCTACAGGACGATAGTGAGACCAGCTATGTTATATGGGTTGGAGACGGTGGCACTGACCACAGAGCTGGAGATAACAGAGTTAAGGATGCTAAGATTTGCACTGGGTGTGACGAGGATGGATAGGATTAGGAACAAGTACATTAGAGGGTCAGCTCAAGTTGGACGGTTGGGAAACAAAGTCAGAGAGGCGAGATTGCATTGGTTTGGACATGTGCAGAGGAGAGATGCTGAGTATATTGGAAGAAGGATGTTAAGGGTAGAGCTGCCAGATAAGAGGATAAGAGGAAAAGAGGAAGGTCTAAGAGGAGGTTTATGGATGTGGTGAGAGGGGACATGCAGGTGTTGAGTGTTACAAAGCAAGATGTAGAGGTCAAGAAGATATTGAAGAAGGTCATCCGCTGTGGCAACCCCTAACGGGAGCAGCCAAAAGAAGAAGAAGAAGCTTTTTCACATTGATCCACATTTGTGCTTAGATTCCAATTCCATCATGTTGACAGAGGTTTTTAATTTAAGAGGAACATTAGGGATTCTATTCAGGTTTTGAAGCAGTGGACCAATCCTTTACTGTTGCATAGATATTTCTGCAGTCCTGACAATTTGCTTTCCTTTTCACATGTGCTTTGTGAATTTTGGAAAAAGCTTATGCGACCGTATTCTGTAATATATTGTTGGAGGTTTTTCAGGAGAAAGAGGTTCTGAAGCCACTGCTTTGTGCAATTAATTTTGTGCATTTGAGAAGCCAATGTTGTTAAACTGAGTCAGTTCATTATGGGTGTTGGATTACACCAGGGGTATGCCCTGTCCTCTTCCCTATTCATGATTTTCATGGATAAATTGTAGATGTAAGGGTGACATCTCTGCTGTTTGGAGATAATTTTGTCTTCTTCACTTAATCAGTCTGTGATGTCTGCCTTACACTAGAATAGTTTATGGGTGGGTGTGATGCTACTTGGAGTGATAACCATCTTCTCCAAATCTGAGGTTATGGTCCTCTCCTAGAAAGAATGGTTTGTTTTCTTCTGGTAAAGGGTAAGTAGCTAAACTAAGCAGAGAAATTCAATTACTTTGAGATGTTGTTTATGCATGCTTGAAGAGGTGATCTTGAAATTGGCCAGTGAATCAGTGCAGTAAAAGCGCTATTGAGGATTTTGTTAATGACTGTAGTAGCAAAGTGGAAATTAAGTCGTCTGATGAAGATTTAAATTTACTCATCAGTCTGCATCTCCATCCTCACCTACAGTCTCAGTAATATTTTAGATTATGCCTTGCGCTTCATTTTGACTTTAGCTTTGCTATTTATGGTCATTTATAGTGTAAATAATTGGTAATAACCTAGCAGTCATCTAAAGCCTTAAAATAAAAAAGTTTGAGTTCTATCCAAAGGCAGTGTTCTAGCACTAAGTTCACTTTAGCCAAGGCTCCTGCCTCTTCAAGATATGGGTCATTTATGTATATGATTCCACAATTGAAGTTTATAGTTGAAATAACAGATTCATTTAATTTTTTTAGGTTTAAAGTTCTTTGCTTTATCTATCTATCTATCTATCTATCTATCTATCTATCTATCTATCTATCTATCTATCTA
>JANRMT010062804.1:2508051-2572651 GCA_026402145.1 Polypterus bichir lapradei
CTATCTATCTATCTATCTATCTATCTATCTATCTATCTATCTATCTAATGTAGTGAAAAGCTAAGCAAAATTATACCGTTTATTGCCTAACTAAAAAGATTACGATATGCAAGCTTTCGAGGCAACTCAGGCCCCTTCTACAGGCAAGATGTAATACAGAAACTGGAGTTCCCTGTGTTTATATCCACACACTAGGACAAGAAACAACATTGGTAAATCTTTAAATGAGAAATCTTAAATGTAAAAAATGAATAGATTCATTCAGGCTAGGGTTAATTTAACAAGAGAGAGAAGAACAATGTATGGTCAAGATCTTTGGATAAGATGACTGTCCAACAAAGTCTTTTGAAGTTTGCAATGAGTTTCTCAAAACAATGTGGATCTGTAGACAGGTTGTCTGTGTCATTCTGAGAGATGTAAACAATCCTCATATCTGGCCATAAAACTCTTGTCTTTATTCAAGCCATACTGTAATGTATTAAATTTTAACATGAGTTTAACTTCCCATTCTTTTCTCTCTTGCTGTGTTTTGAAGTTGCCCATAAGCACTGTGACTTTAAAGTCCCTCTCACAGTGTCCATGGCTGTTGAAGTGGGTTGCTACAGGAACATCTGTGTTGCCACGTTTAATGTGGAACCTGTGTAAATTCATTTTCTGGCGGAGTATTTGCCCAGTTTCCCCCACATAGAGTGCAGTGTCAGGACATTTCATGCAGAGAATTAGGCAGATCACATTAGATGATCTGCGGGAAAATGATCCCTTTATGTGATGTTCAAGTCGGCAGTGTGGTATAACTATACAGTCTGTATTATAAATGTAGGCACACGTTTTACATCTTTTCTGTAGGCAGGGAGATGTGCCATTTTCTGTTGGTTCACTTAGGGAGCTTCGGACAATTAGTTGCTGAAGGTTTGGTGGTTGTCTGTATGCCAGGAGGGGAGGTTCAGGAAATACATTTTTCAGTGTTTGGTCATTGTTTAGCATTGGCTGAAGTTCTTTTATAATTTTTCAAAGTGTTTCAAGATGTGGGTTGTAGGTGGAACAAGGGTGATGCGGTTCTTGTTGTCTTTGTTTTTATATTCCAGAAGGTTGTCTCTGGGTATGGCAGTAGCTCTTTTTATTTGAGTGTCTGCTGTTTTGGGGGTATAACCTTGTCTGATGAAATCTTGTCTGAGCTCCTGCAGTTGTTTATCCCAGTCTGTCGGGTCTGAACAAATACGATTGTACCGTTTTGCTTGGGTGAAAATAATGGAGCGCCTTATATACTTGGAATGAAGCTATCACCTCTTAGGTTGGTCTGTCTGTCTGTTGGTTTGTGAAAAACAGAAGTTACAAAGATGTTGTCTTTCAGTTGAATGGTGGTGTCAAGGAAGCTGACTTCTGTTTTTGAGTAATTCTATTTAATAAAATTTTGGTAAGACTTTAGGTATCACAACAGCTGGTGTGTGGAGGGTTAGGTGACGAGACAATTGTCTCTGGGAGCATTTTACCTGTGGCTGCATTTTCATGCAACCTTTTTTTTGTTTTTACCATTTTGAAATAACAATACAAAAAAAAATGATATGAACCTCAAGGCATTGTGTGTGTGTGTAATTTTTATTTATATACTGCCTTTAAAAACTGTGAGAAATGGTTTTACCTTTAAAAGTTTCAAATTTGGAAAACAAAGTTCACAGCACCTTGATATACTGTGAGCATCTGAATCAAAATGGAGCCTGCATAATTCAAAAACACATGCCAGTCCATGGTATTTGTATTAATTTTCCAGATATCTATCCTGGATCTGTAAAATTGATAAAAAATTAATTCCTCAAACAGATGCGACTTTATAAACATGAATTCTTTACAGAGCAGAGACATCTGCGAATTGGTCAGCACTTGATTGTAAGTGTTCAAAGAGAATTCATCACAGCCAGATTTATCGCCCAGAAAAATTATGCATTCAGGCATTACATTTTGGAATACACATAAAAACCATATGTGCTTTTTTTTGTTTTTCTTTGTATTCCAAATTACTGCAAAATTAATTATGTCTATGTCATGAATGAAAAATTACATTAAATAGCTATACATATACAGTATGGTAATGCACTGTGTAGCTCGTTGTGTAAACTACCAGCATGCAAGGTAGCTTCTAGTAATGGTAGCAATGCCATTATAAAATTTGCATCCTCATAAACTGTAACCATTGTGGTTGTCCAAGGGAATGATGGTCTCGACAAATTAAATGTTGGGGCGTCAACCTGGCCATTCCTTTTTACTCCAACTGAAACACAAGAAAACAAACACATGATGGCATTGAAAATATAAAAAATAACATCCTTCTGTTAGCTTGTGGAAAAGTATTCCAGAGGTTCTTTTGGTTACAGAGGTAGTTACAAAGTAACGTCTTCTTCTGGGCAGTTGTGCTTTTATGGCCCAGGGACTGGTATAAGTGGAGTCAGTTGCCCTCACTAGGTGGTTTTTTGGTTCTGAGGGAAAAAAGGAAGACAACACAATTAGCAGAAGTGCCCCTTCTTTGTCTGGGGTGGAACTGAATACCCGGGAGGAATTTGGAGGGTAACCCTCTGACATACATGCATGACACCAAGTAAATTATATTTAGGCCCTGAAACTACTCTAACCACATTAATACCAAAAATTCAATTAAATCGAAGCATTATGATTTCTCTTTACCCTATTATTACTACTGTATGCAAACAACACAATAATATTATGAATAGAATGTACAGTATCAGTTTTTCTAGCTGTGTAGAACTTTTTTTAGAATTGCAGAATGAAGAGTCAATGTGAAGACTAAAATCATCAGGTCATTAATAGTTGTGAATATCAGAGGATGTTATTTGCAGAGTTTAGGAGTTGCTTATACTTTGAATTAAATAAGTATTTTAGCAGTGTGTTTAAATGTTGATAAGGATTCCATATATATAATTTGCATAATAAAGTCATTGTGATAAGTAATGTTTTATAACAGACATGTGAAATGGGCAAAATCCTTAACATCTGAATGTGACAAAGGGGCTAATGCAGTTATGTAGAAATCAAAAATTGTGTTATTGGTTGTGGTAGCAACTTATCTGTACATAATATAGGTGGACCAGAAATGTTATTGAGATTCCTATGTATCTTATGTAGTAAACAGAAGATAGTTATGTGGGGTATATTACAATAAACAAGTACTAAAGATTGTCTCTTTGTAATAAAATCAGTTTGATCTGAATCTTGTATTCTATTACCTAAAGGTTTTACCAAGATCTCAACATCATTATTTAAAAGTAAAATTGGTCTGCATGATGCATATTTTATCAAGTCTTTATTTATTTACTTGAAAAGACAGAAGCAGAAGCCAATGGTTTTGGTTGAATTGTATTTTCTCCTGTTTCAAATAACATTGATGCTAACTGAGCTAAAAATATTTTATAAGATCCCCTGGATCTATGTCTGAGTCTGCAATTTTCCCTATTTGCAATATGTTTATGAATTTTGAATTCCAGAAAGCTTCAGAGAATTATTAAGGTATTCTATGCAAAGCTGTGGTAGTTAAGCCTCACATTCTTTGCATTGTGAGGAACACAAGGAATCAATGTACTCCTTAAATTTGTTTGTCAAATTTAACCCCCCCCACATTTATAACTGTGTTCTGAATGTTCCGTTTATGCATTTGTATTGCAAATATCTTAATTTGCCTTTTCCACATGTTCATAATGGTGGTAACATGATTTAAATTAGTTTTTCTGTTTGTTTTGTAGTAAAAAGTCGAAATGTACATTTTAAAGCCAATCTTGTTCTACAGAGTGCCTTATTTGACAGTCTAGCAATTCTAGAAATCTTAATCCTTGACATCTCAGCAATCAGCTCTGATAAACTTCTTGTCTGCAATGTATTTCTATGTGAAACATACAATGTAATTTGTCTTCTTAAAAACTGTCTTTGGTGTTTCCAGAATGTTCCTACAGAAATCTCTGGGGCTGCATTGGTCCCTAAGAAAACAACATTTTTTGTTTAAAATTAATTTTACGTTTTCATCATCTAGTATTAGTCGAGTAGAGTATTATGTTGACTCCATAAAAATGAGCTAATATCCTGCTTTTCCTTGCTCTTGGTTAGAATTATTTTTCCCCTTTTATCATGCAGCTACTGTTGCACCATGGAGATGCCACACGCTACCAAATTCACCAAGCATATCATTGTGGTTCAGTCAAACCGTGCCATATCATGCATCAGCTTCACTTTCTGCATCAATGTCTGATGACCAGTTCACATTGTCTTTCACATTTGTAACACATTGGGTAATTTTTAGCATTTTAAAAGAATGACCTAAAACATATAAGGTTCAAGTCATTAAAAGTACAGTTTAAAGTCAATGTATAGCATATATACAAGTGATGGTTTGAAAGAGTTTAGAAGTTTAAGGATGACCTGTTAAAATAAACAAAAAGGTCCAGGTTTTCTAACTGCTGACTGTTTACTTGGGTGTCCTAATTGCTGGGAGGTTAATCAATGTTAGTTTCACACAAGTCAGATTTTGACTTGTTTTTGCAGTTCAAGTTTCTACTTTAATATCTTGTTTAATTTATAGTTCAGTATTCTGAGATTTGAACATTTACTCTTCATATGGTCTATTTCTATGCCCATACACACTATGTTGTTTACAACACAGACTAGGATTTCTTCTTGCTTCACTGAGGAGAATTTATCAGTACATATTGTTCACAAATTACAAGGTAAGTGGTCAAAGACAAGAGGAAACACAATTTATTGTGTGAATGCAATGACAACTTTTCATGGTGTGAGCAAAATTGGGGAGAGATGGTCAGAGCACCTGTTGTGTTTTTTCTTAATTCAAAGCATTATTATTTTTTATTTTAAAAGTTGTGGGTTTGGATTCTTCCAGGTAATTAAACTGAAAGTTAGACAGTGCCATGTCCCTTTTTGCTTTTACTGTATGTTGTTGTAGAGTTGCCATTTGGATGCATGGATGTTTTTTCGAGTTCCAAAATAAATGAGGTTATGATTGAATCTATATTCTTAAAATAATTGTTAATGTATATGGGGATGCTTTTCAAAAGAGAAAGAAGTTTTGGAAGGATGTTCATCTTAACAGTGTTGATTCTCTCTGCTAATGTGAGATGGAGTGTGGACCATGTATTCACATCTTGTTTAATTTTTTCCATGCAGAGAACAAAATTTAGTTGAAAAAGAGCTTTATATTTACTTTTAATATTTACCCATAGATATTTAAACTGATCTGCTAGGATAAATAAGGAGTTGTTCAGTCTTGTATTCTGTGCTAGAGAGTTTGCTGGAAAAAGAACACTTTTATTCAAATTAATTTTGAGTCCACATATCTTTTGAAAATCTGCTAGTGGTTTTAGGACTGCTGGCATGGACTTATGTGGGTCAGATATATACAGTACCATATTATCTGCATATAGTGATATTTTCTGTTCAAGTCCTTCTCTGAAAATCCTCTTTATCTCTGATATAACTGCTCAAAAAATTAAAGGAACACTTTGAAAACACATCAGATCTTAATGGGAAAAAAATAATGCTGGATTTCTATACTGATATGGACTGGGTAATGTGTTGGGAGCGAAATGATGCCACATTGTTTGATGGAAATGAAAATGATCAACCTACAAAGGGCAATTGAGTATATAAAGATATAATAACTTAGAGAGTGCAATTAAGACATTTCATTTGTTTTTTGGGAAAGACACATTGTACATAGAGAACATTTGTAATGAAATTCACCAAGCTGTTGGAGCCACCATGTTCTTTTGTTTAACAGACTGCATGGCAGACTGATTAATCAATCTTAACAGAATAATGCCTCTTTCAAGTTTGGTTCATTTACGTAACATAGATAGAAAGCATTTTAATTACACTCATCAGAGGACAGATAAATGGTGTGATCTTTAAACATCCCAATGCTATACTTTATCTTAATGTCCCAAAATAGTAAAACAGATTAAACATCGTGGGTAAATATCTGGTTCATTGCATAGGACTTCTTACCTATAAATTATTAAGAGAACAAACAGTTAAAATGTCATATGATCTCATCTCTATAATGATGTGCTGGTACAAATGTTTCAGAATGCATTAGTTTAACATACAGGTACAATTTGAAGCACTTTTCAGATTCACACAATACGTTTTCCCCTTACAGTTGGTGCTTAGTTGGGTTGGCAGTATGAAACACCTGCTTTGTAGCCATCAACAGACTATTTGGCTATTTCCCTCAGTGCCTCACTTGTTGTGTTAACTGTCTCTGGAAGTCCCATTGACAACAAATCAAACCCATGCCTCAGCAACAGTTAGTCTGTTTCACAAGTGCTTCATTAAATGTGCCAATTTCATTGCCAGTAGATTTCTCAAGATAATTCTCAGCCAGAAGTTACAAGAGTTTGGAGCGCCACAGATAATCAAATAGAAAATCAGCTGCCTTCCTCTTTTAAAAACTGAGGCCTTGGTTAGTGCATCATAATACTCATTCTTGTTGTCCAACACCCCTTGAGCTTATATTGCTTCCTGGAATAATGTACAAACTTTATCATCTATTCTCTTCAAATTTTGGAATCCTCCCACTGGTATGTAGGATAGCAAAATTCTCAGGTAAAATAACACAGTAAAGGAAACTGATAGCCAGTGATTGTGAGCTACACATTCTTTATGAATACAGTGATCCCTCGCTATATCACGCTTCGACTTTCGCGGCTTCACTCCATCGCGGATTTTAAATTAAGCATATCTAAATATATATCACTGATTTCTGCGGACAATGGGTCTTTTAATCTATGGTACATGCTTCCTCAGTTGGTTTGCCCAGTTGATTTCATACAAGGGACGCTATTGGCGGATGGCTGAGAAGCAACCCTAAAAGAGCACGCATTACGAATTAAATAAAACTCCTCAATGATATAAGATATGCTCCCAGCGCGGTGCTTCGAAAACTTAAAAGCTCTAACAGCCCGTATTGATTTTTGATTGTTTGCTTTTCTCTGCCTCTCTCTCTCTCTCTCTGACATTCTCTGCTCCTGACGGAGGGGGTGTGAGCAGAGGGGCTGTTTGCACAGAGGCTGTTTGCTTAGAAGATACGGACGCGGACGCGCCTGTAAAAAATGCTGAAAGACTACCTTCACATTGATCCCTTCATTGCAGCTGCTTTATCGCGGTGCTTCCCATACTTAAAAGCCCAACAGCCCTATTGATTTTTGCTTGTTTACTTTTCTCGCGCTCTCTCTCTCTGACATTCTCTGCTCCTGACATGCGCACTCCTTTGAAGAGGAAGATATGTTTGCATTCTTTTAATTGTGAAAAAGAACTGTCATCTATGTCTTGTCATGGAGCACAGTTTAAACATTTGATTAAAGGGTGTTATTTCATGTCTAGAGGGCTCTAATAATGTTAAAAAATGTATTTAGAAGGTTGTAAACAGGTTTTCTATGCTCTAACTGCGAAAATATTAGATTTATAAATAAAGAATCCTACTTTGTGGAAAATCATTTATCTGTCTGGAGCGGATTAACCGCGATAAACGAGGGTTTACTGTATAACTGTGCGGAGAATATTTATAAACAGTGTGGGAGAGTTTCTAAGGGCTTAAAATATATAAAAATAACCATACAAACATATAGTTTCTACTTCGCAGATTTTCACCTATCGCGGGGGGTTCTGGAACGCAACCCCCGCGATCGAAGAGGGATTACTGTATTTCTAGTTTAAAAAGTGCTTTGTTTAGTTCAAGGTTAATCCTTCAGTAATATCCAAATAAGTTAAATTTTCAAATTCATGAGAGGTAGGTCTTTTAAAGTAAACCATAAGTTTAGACAGGGGTTTTTAAGAGTGATGGGCTTATTTCCAGGTGAGAATACAATATATTTCTCTCCCTTCAAGGTAAGTGGGTAAAACCACCACATTTGGACACCCCTGGAAACTTCAAACCCCAAAATGATCCACTTTGCCTCATAGGCACTTATGTTGCAAAGGGAAAACGAGCCATCAATTCCATTGGCAGACTGCTTAAGAACACTAGCAACTATGGTATGATGAGAAACATTGCGAATGTACTTAAAGTAAATACTTGATTATTTTAACAGAGCAGGCAATTTCAATGTTACACTGACACCCGAGTAATAGAAGAAGAGTACAGAAATATGGCAACTTCGAGTCATCATTTATTACCTACCATTGAGCAATGTAACAGTTTTGGATAAAAACTTTTTGTAATGAATACAGCTCATGTCATCAGTGTAATTACACTGAGTGGATTTTGGATAATGTTTTTTACACCTTTCTGACATCTTTGTCCATGGAGTACATATTAGGCTTCTCCACACCACAGTGTCCAAAAACCGTATGCTAACTTACTAGCCATCTTAAATGCTACTCCCATCTTCACTGACATCAGGTTTTGTTGATCTTTCAAAGCCACCAGTTTCATCAGGGTGAACAAGAACCACCAGTAAATGTGAAAAAACAATAATTCAAGTTAAAATAGACACTTTTTAAGTGACACCTGTAATGTAATCAGTTTTAATTACAGAACATGGAATAGAGCAAAAACAAAAGATAATTTAATGATTCAAACAATAAAATAAGTGCACATTTTAATAAATATGAAATGGATACATTGTACACATAGGGCAAAATGTTAGGTGTCAGTACTTTATCATTTTATTTTTTTGAAAATTATAATTCTTTGAAAAATAGAATATTCTAATGAAAGACCCAAAGTTCAATGCCCTTTTTATCAAAAGAAATTATTAATAAGGGATAGTTTTATTTAATGCATACCCTCCCCATACCTTGCAACAGTTCAACCTTAGGGCACTGCGAGTTTATACCAAGGATAAACCAGGGTGAGTGACAGTGACATAGATAATCTTTAAAACAGTAAACAGTTATTTATTAAAACAAGGTGATATGAAAATATCAGTTCATTTCAAAAACTTAAGTGAGTTCTGTAAATAATCACACTAGAAAGTTAATCAAAATGCACGGTTCAAATATGTGAATGATTATGAAAAAATAAAAAAAAAAATAAAAAAATTGACAAACACTCCATGACTTTAGTTTCATTTCCTCCTCCTATGTTCAGGCTGCTTGAAGGGACCACTGATGGCTTTTGGAACCTAAAACAGTTCTTTTCCTTCCACATTTTCTTTCAGGTTGCTCCAAGGAACAAAAGACTTAACACTAAGAACAGCCGGTGTAATTTATGATCCTTGTAAAGGTTAGCTTTGTTTTTTTTTAATTCATTTTTCATTCTCTCAGTCGCATTCAGAATCAATCCATACAACCCCATCTGACACGGCTGTTTTCACATAAAGACACGCTATAGCTCTGCAGTGTACCACGATGCATACTAACGCTCCCCGCCCCCCCCGCCCAAAGGGTTCTGACACACAAACGCTGGCGAAGCTGCCTTCTTCCTATCTCACCGTCACTTGATTTTCTTGTTATTTAGTTTTATTGAGTGTTCCTGCCAGTACCCGCATGTTGCTGTATGCTGTTTCTTTTGTACTCCAGGACATGCAGAAGAGAGAATGGTAAAGAGCAGTAACTTCAGCGCTATATGCAATCATCAGACACTCCCCATCTGCCCATGTCGCTCAAACATAGGAACATATGTTGGTGTAAAAGTATTTCCTGTAAGAAGCAATGTACACACTTCTCTCTATGCTGTGGTTTCTATTACACACCAGAAAGAAAGAGACAATATATATGAAAACATCATCACACTAATGCAATATTATTTGAAAACGAACAGCGTCAGATCGGGTGTGAATTTATGCAGGAACTGGAAATTCTCTGATGTGGGACCTTCCCCCAGGGAAGAAAGTATAGTGTCAGGTGCTCATTCAGTGTAATAGGAACCATAGCACAGAGAGGTGTGTGCACTGCAACAAGTACACGTGTCGTAAATGTGGGAAGGACGGTCCTTGGGTGTGTGGGAACTGTTAATATTTGAATGTGATGATTTTATATAGCACGGAATGGAAATCAGCACTTCTTAGCATTGCACCATGCAAGCTGTCGTATCAATCGCCTACTGTAACTTGCTTTCTTTTTTTCTTCAGTTATACAGGTAGTCTTGAATAAAAGTGCACTTGTTTTGTTATACTTTTACACCAACATATGTTCCTGTGTTTGAGCATGTTCAAACAGGCATGCTCAAAAAATACACGTGTAATGCCACGAAAAGTGCACGCAGACACTTCATTTCGCAAACATTGGTACGAGAATGCAGTCACAAGTACACTGCAGAGCTATAGCGTGTCTTTATGTGAAAACGGCCGTGTCAGATGGGGTTGTATGGATTGATTCTGAACGCGACTGAGAGAATGAAAAGTGAATTAAAAAAAACAAAAAACAAAGCTAACCTTTACAAGGATCATAAATTACACTGGCTGTTACAGACTGAAATCAAATATATGCTTTTATTCTAAAATAGTAAGACTAAGAGCAGTTTACTTCTCAAAACAGAGTGGTGAAGGTTCGAACTCGCAACCTTTTGATTCCCAGTCAGCAGCTGATTCTATTGCGCCATGGAGGCAGTCATAATAAACAGGTGTCAATGTCACATATTAAGGCGGCATTTTGTTTCTGCAGTTATATTTTTGAATAAAAGTGCAATTGTTGTGTTATATTTGTACCTTTTGTGAAAATGTTTCTTTGATATTTGGACTTCAGGCTTCATACATTATATAGTTTATGCCTACATTTGGTCATCTACTACTAGAATATAAAAAACGTTTCTGTTTTAACAATGTGTTTACACAGATTACTGTAGAAACGGAACAGACATGAAATGCGTGTGTTCCAAATAACGATCTATTATTTCCACTCTAAAACTTCACTTCACTCCCAGATACTCAATCAAGGCATGAGCTGAGAGAAGTTTGTGCACGTTCTAAATTGGTGGGGGGGATGGAATAGCCGGCTGCTTCTAGCTTCCCCTTCTTTTAGAAGCCCGAGATCACTTCCCCAGTCCCTAAAGTTGCCTCCTCTGGCTTCCTCCAATTGCCAGTTCTGCTACTTAGTCAGTTCTACACACCATAACCCTGCCGGAAGCCAAAAAATTAATGCTCACACTCACACGCAGCTAAATTGCCACGGATGCCTTAACTCTCAATTACTCTCCGGCATGTAATCACTTTCAATCTTTCTTGGATCCTTTTTTTCTCTCTGAAATGAATTCACTAATTTTAATTCTTTACCTCACAGTTCAGTACCCCACACCTTGATGCTTATTCATGTCCTGACCAGGAGATGTGCATTGCACAGGACGAGAACCCACTCCCTCCTCTATGCTGCAGACATGCACATGCATGCAGCTGCCTCACCTTTTCTCTCTTACTATCAGAGTTCACTTGTTGGCCACATCATAACATGTTCAAGGTAACATGCAACTACTTAAACTCAAACTTCAATCAATAAATAGCTAAACTCACACTTTATACAGACTATAAATTGTCACTATAGTACAATTTACCACAATGCATAATTTTAATAGATTATTGTTGAAAGTAATCTAATAATTCCTAAAATATTTTTTTTGTAAACACTGTTAGCAGCATTGAGTGGGGAAATAAGCAATTCATTTATGATATACCTTATATAGTGTTGACAATTATTCTTTTACACAATCAGCCATTCCTTATGAGTATGTGAATATCTGAAAGCAATTTATACCACAAAATCACCAAGCTAAATCTGCTTGGCACAATTAAGACAGCATATTACCTGTATTATGTGCGGTGATTAGCATTGCCCTTCACCCCATAGGCATACTTTATAAGTGTAACTAGTTATTAAAAATATTATAAAAAAAGAATGTCTTAGGCATATACATTTTAAATGTGCAGTACACTTATTAAGAGTCTTACTTAATACAAAGTTATAAGCATTTTTAAAAGTCTCCATAAAACTTTTACCAACATTTTACATATAATCAAAATTGTTGCACAGTGGCAGGCATTGCTGTTTCCTGCTACAGGCATCACAATACAGGATCACTGTGCAAAGTCTGTACATTCTCACTGTGTCTGAGTGGGCACCTCCTTAACATCCCAAAGAAGTGCACGTTAGATGAATATCCAACTCCAATTTAGCTCAATGCATGCATACTTCCTTTAATGTTGACCCCTCTGCTTTTGAAAATTTTAGACCCATTTGTAACCTGCCTTTCTTAAGTAAAATTCTAGAGAAGGCAGTCATTATGCAGCTAAATGATCACCTCAATAAACATGTTATTCTTGATAAGTTTCAGTTGGGTTTTAGAACAAATCACAGTACAGAATCTGCAGTAAGAAAGAGTAGTAAATGACTTGCAGGTAAATGCAGTCAGAGGCCATTTATCTGTTCTCATCCTCTTAGATCTTAGTGCCGCATTTGACATCATTGATCACAATATTCTTAGAAATCGCTTTAGTCAATGGGTGGGCCTCTCTGGCAGTGTCTTAAATTGGTTCGAATCCTATACCTGGCAAGTAGAAATTTCTTTGTTAGTTGTGGTAATTACAACTCAAAGACACATGATATCCTATATGGTGTTCCACAAGGCTCTATCCTGGGTCCGCTGCTCTTTTTAATCTACATGCTTCCGTTAGGTCAGATTATCTTGGGGCATAACGTGAGTTACCACAGCTATGCTGATGACACGCAACTGTATTTTTCAATAGCACCTGATGACCCCGACTCTGTTGTTTCACTAACACAATGTCTTACTTGTGTTTCTAAATGGATGAATAGTAATTTTTTCAAGCTAAATAAAGACAAAACAGAAATTTTAGTGATTGGCAATAATGGATATAATGAGGTTATTAGAAATAAACTTAATTAATGCATTAGGATTAAAAGTCAAGACGGAGGTAAAGAATTTAGGGGTAACTGTTGACTGTAACCTGAATTTTAAATCACATATTAATTAGATCACTAGGACAGCATTTTTTCACTTAAGAGACATAGCAAAAGTTATACCTCTTATATCATTGAAAGATTAGATTACTGTAACGCACTCCTCTCGGGACTACCCAAAAAAGACATAAATCGTTTGCAAGTAGTGCAGAATGCAGCTGCTAGAATCCTACCTAGGAAATGAAAATCCTAGCTCATTTCCCCAGTTTTGATGTCACTACACTGGCTACCTGTGTCATTCAGAATTGACTTTAAAATACTGCTTATGGTTTACAAAGCCTTAAATAATCTCGCTCCATCTTATATATCGGAATGTCTGACACCTTATATTCCAAATCGTAACCTTAGATCCTCAAATGAGTGTCTGCTTAGAATTCCAAGAATTAAACTTAAAAGAAGTGGTGAGGCGGCATTCTGCTGTTATGCACCTAAAATCTGGAATAGCCTGCCAATAGGAATTCGCCAGGCTAATACAGTGGAGCACTTTAAAAAACTACTAAAAACTCATTACTTTAACATGGCCTTCTCATAACATCATTCTTATTTAATCCTGATACTGTGTATATTCAATTTATTATCATAACTGCTGTGAAGGACAGCTGGTCCCATGCCCAGCAGGGACGCCCCTGCTGCTTATGTTCCAGGGGAGCCACCATGGGCAGTCCAATATCTCTCCTGGGACGCTTGGTGGCAGCCTCCCTGGCTGACGGTGATTCCCCAACCACCCGCAGGGCTCCATGGGAGATGGAGTCCTCCACAGCTTGGTTGGGGCCCAGGGTGGCCGCTAGGGGGGGGCTGTCCGCTTCCAACAGCCAGGCTGGACGAGTCTTCAGCACCACCCGGAAGTGCAATTAGGACCAGGTGGTCAATCACCTGGAACGCTTCCGGGTGGGCTATAAAAGGGCCTAGCCACCACCACTCGAGGAGCCAGAGTTGGTAGGAAGGAGACGAAGCTTGAGGAGAAGTGGTGGTAAAGGAAGAAAGGTGGTGTTACTGTGTGGTGGAGTCGTGTTTTTGGACTGTGTATTGCCTGTAGGTCACGAGGAAGACGTGCGCCCATGGGTGAAAAAAAATAAAAGTTTGTTTATTTTTATACGTGCCTCCGTGTCCATCTGTGTCGGGTCAGGCGGCTATATAGCGCCTTTGTTACACTATTCATGGTGACTCTAAAATCTGTACTAACCCCTACTCTATCTTCTGTTTCTTTTCCCGGTTTTCTGTGGTGGCGACCTGTACCACCACCACCTAATCAAAGCACCATGATGTTCCTACATTGATGGATTAAAAGTGAAAAGTCTACTTGACCATCATCATCTAGTCCTTCCATGAGAACCCTAAATACAAAGAGGACTGCTTCATTTATGTTAGGTAGAATGCCCAGAGGGGGCTGGGCGGTCTCATGGTCTGGAACCCCTGCAGATTTTATTTTTTTCTCTCCAGCCATCTGGAGTTTTTTTTGTTTTTTCTGTCCTCCCTATGTTAATTAGTATTGTCTTATTTTAATTCTTTTTTTCTTTTTTTTTCATCATGTAAAGCACTTTGAGCTACATTATTTGTATGAAAATGTGCTATATAAATAAATGTTGTTGTTGTTGTTGTTAATAGACTTATGTTGAGTGGGTTTGGAAAAAGGGAGGAGAGATTCATGTTATTTTGCTGCTGATTTGTTTTCTTTTTAGATTTTCAGTTAGATGTTGTTTTTTTTTATATTTTTAGTACAGCCTTATAAAACTCCATGATTGTGGTGTTTTGTACACTGGGAGCAAAACTTACAACACATGATTTTTTTTACATGATTTTTTTTTTTATAAATGTAGCAAAAAGTGGACTTATTGAAGCCTTATCTACAGCCCATATATGTAAAAGAATATCTTGCTTTTAATATGCCCGGCATTGACACTTTCCCTGTCAAAGCTATCGGCTTCCTGGGTTTTTCTCCTGCATTCTCATTTGGCAACATTGCAAAGAGCAGAACACTACTGACTGCAAGGATGTACGCAGGTCTCGAACAGGATTGAGGAGGACGGTAAATTGGGGGAGGTTATTATTAATTTATTTCAGCCTAATCCATGAATGCATGAAATGGCAAAAAAGCAAACTGTATTTTTTTATATATGAAACATAAATAAAAAAGAGATAGGACACCTGTCATGATGACACTGTGTTGGTGTCAGACATAATATAATATGTGGCATTATTTTGTGCCCAGAGCTAAGGCAGTCTTTTCCTATAAATAAAAGCTAAAATGTCATTGAAGTTTTCTCTGATTTATTCACAATTATATTAACTGTCAGTGAGAGAGAGATTTTTCTGGTACTCAGGGCCAAGAGATAGATTAATTAGTGAAAATTAATTTTGCTTAGGTTCTCTGCAGATAGTCAGGAACTTCTTGTCAGTTAATCAGGGACGTGTAGTTTTATCTGTGTAATGGAATGCATGTCATCACTAACAGTTTTAAAGTCCTAGAGAAAACAAAAGGAAAATCAAGTGTAAATGTTTTAGCATACAGTAGCCATAGCCAAGTCAGGCACAGATCTATGCATATATGTCTGTCAAACCAATATTTTAAAATGTTGCATGGCCTCTGGCAAAGTTTTTTTTTATCTTTATGTAGGATTTGACTCACACTTACAGGCGTTTATTCCAGCAGGATACCAAATCCGGATTAATACTTTGCAGCATGGGACATAATTTTATTGCTGTGGTGGGGAGCAGGTGGGACTGAAGTTGGTTCTGTACAGATTCAGCTGAGAGTGAGAATAAAAAATCAGTCCTGTGCAGTGCTTTATTGTGAAGAGCACCACAGCTTTTTTGTTTTGTTTTTATGTCAAACACCTATTTGAGGATACTGAAAAAAATTCCCTTCTCTACTAATAAAGAAAACACTATTGTTGAAATATGTAATAACTGTATTATGCAAAAAATATGTTAATTGCTAAACAATGGATTCTAAAGAGAAACACTTGTTATCTCAGGTAGAGATATGACTAAAATATATCTTCTTTATAAACTCACAACTGGAGAACCCTTTGTTCACAGCTGTTGTTCTACAAATACCTGATTTGTAAAAGATAGTTTTCAGACCGCAGCCCAGAATTAATTTCATTTTCACACAATTTTTCTTTCTCAGAAAAATACCATTTTCACTTTAAATATGTTTTTTTTTCTACTAGCTGTCCTAGTCTTTATTATAGTTTATTTTATATAGTACCTTTCATACATTGCATTATTTCTGATTTAAAAAGATTCTCAGTTCTACATAAACTGATTTACTTTCATAACTCACAAACAATAAAATGAAGCAGACAATACACAAGTGGTAATGTGATAAGTAAGAAAGGATATCAGAAGCTAAATAACTAATATTTAGTAAAAGCAACACTATATAGAATTTAAACTTTGACCCGAGGAAGAGCTACACTTATTGGATAGGGCAGGCAAGAAGGGAGCACCTTAATGCTTAATATATGCCTTTGAAAGTTTGCTGCAGAAAGTGGAAATTATTTTTGTATTTTTTTTATGTTTCTTAGATGTCCTACCTTTTGTATTTTCATAAACTGTTTTACTTTGACATGACAGTGGATTGCCTGTCAATACTATAACTGTGTAATACTGTAGAGAAAATGTGGTACAAATGGATGTCTACAACTGTAAGGTAAGCTAAAAAGCACAATATATAGGCGGGCACTTTATAGGAGAAACTGTACTGTTTTGCATCTTGTACACACCTTGTTTTTTGTTTGAATTTAGTAAATGTATCCTAAATTTCATCTACTCAGGTGGAAACCTTGTGACTTTTCCTAAATTTTCCCATATTAACAAAAAGTAAAAAGTAAACATTCAATAATTTGACAGTATTTAAAAAATTCTTACCTTGCAATTTGAGCGGTACAGTGGTGCAGTGGTAGTGCAGTGGGTGGAGTTTACATGTTCTATCCGTGTCTGTGTGGGTTTGCTCCAGGTGCTCTGGATTTCCTCCCACAGTTGTATTGGTGATCCTAAATTGCCCCTAGTGTGTGTGTGTGTGTGTGCCATGTGGTGGGCTGGTGCCCTGCCCAGGATTTGTTCCTGCCTTGCACCCTATGCTGGGTGGGATTGGCTCCAGCAGATGCTCGTGACCCTGTGTTAGGATATAGCAGGTTGGACAATGACTGACTTACCTTGCTATGTCCTTTGGGTCATTTTTGACCCACCTTTTGACTTTAATAGATTTTGTGTTGTATTTAGCATGTTTGGTTGTTCACATCCCATAAAAAACATCTTAAATGTTATCTTTACAGCTGAGAAGTATGAAGGCATTTAGTAAAGTGACCTAACTTCACTGCTAGGGTATCACCCATTGCAGGGTAGCACTAGGCCCTAATTTATGATCCTGAGGCTGTTCGTCATGTGGTGGGTGCGGCAATGCACTGTTTCAGTGCATGCTCCCACTAACCAACCTAACTTCACAAAAAGCAAATAAATTACTGCTGCTACTGATCTTGAGCACTGCAGTGTCCTTTGTGTGAGTTTTGCCCCAGTACAGATTCTATTGGATTATCCACTGTATTTGCAGTGGTTTGTTTTTTCACTACCCAAAAAATATCTTAAATGATCTGAAACATTATCAGTTTTACTAGAGTGACCTAACTTTACAAAAAGCAAAATATTTCTAAATGTGAAATTTTTGTATAGTTGCAACACATTTTGAACACTGTTGTGTCTTCTGGATCAGTTTTGACTCACTATTGATCTTAAGAAATCTCTGGTGTATTAAAGGTGCTTTGCTTGTTCACAGCCCATAAAAATATCCTAGACATCAACAGTTCTAAAAGTTATGATCATGGGTACTACAGGTTATGATGGTCCATTAATGTGAAATTGGTATTACGGTGAAAAATTTGAAATCCAGGGACCCTAAAAAAGTCATCAGAATTCAGTCAAAAAAGACAGCATTGATTCAGCATAGGAAGATATTTTGAGGGTAAAGTGTGAACAGTAAAACATTTATGTCAAATTACTACTAATATTTTACATGATGCTATGGCAGAAAACAGTCTAATCAGAGGGGATCTTGTAAACTCTGATAGCAGGTCATAAAAATCAGAATCAATTTTATTCACTAGTACTTAATGTACAAGAGTTTGACTTGGTAGATTTGGAGCTGCTTACAACATAACACAACATCACATATGAATAACATCCATCCATCCATCCATTATCCAACCCACTATATCCTAACTACAGGGTCACGGGGGTCTGCTGGAGCCAATCCCAGCCAACATAGGGCGCAAGGCAGTAAACAAACCCCAGGCGGGGTGCCAGTCCACCGTAGCATATGAATAACATAAATATCATAATTGAAAAAGGTCTCACTAGCACCACTTTGTGCTGAAAGTGCTCTGCAGTAGACAAAGATCTCATTTAGAGGATGTGGCACATTCCACTCAATAGCCAGTTACTTAGCCAATATCATTCTCTCTGCTGCTGTCTACAGATAGTCCAGAATAGTGTCAGCCTATCGAATTAACTTGTTAAGTCTTTTGGCAACCTCTGTTGTCATGCTCCTGGGCTATTGTTATTATAGTCTGAGAAAACTGAGGTCATCATAGACAAATTCCGCACAGCTGTTGCACCAGATATTAATCTATAAGGTAATACTGCATGAAAGTAATTGTGTTAGAAGAGTGACATAGCCAGATTTATCAACGGATCACACTCTGGCAGTAAATTAGAAAAGGCAGTAGTATGGGTTCAAATATGACTGATGTTTTAAATGGAGTGAATATGCATAGAATATTTGTGATGGCTGAAGTTGCTAAAAGGTCTAGAAGCTCACTGAAGCTTTATATGAGATTGCCTCAGCACTTAGCAGGTAGTTAATCATGTACCATTATAAGAAGGATATAAAAAGGATACAGGAAAAAAATATACATGAGATGGGTAGGAGACTTACTGGTAGAAAGGTGAATTTTAGCTGATTGCATTTCAGACTCCTTCAGACACTCAATAATAATCCTCTGAAGAGCATAAAAATAGTAAGGTGAATGAGTAATCTGGAAGATTACAGGTAAGTTTTAGAGGATATAATATTCAGAGGATTTAAAACAAAAGTGGTAAAAGTGAAGAAAGCAAAGATTATTACAAAGACAGGGAAAGTTCGAAATTGCTAAAAGGTAAAGTACAAGTTACAAAACATGAGGCAGCCTGAAAAATGCAAAAAAAAAAAAAACAAGCAAGAACAAAGTACACACTACATTAAGCATTTTCACAAAGGCAAAATGGAAATCGCTACAGCAAAACTCTTCTTCAAAAGCACACTAGTGATTGCAAAACAACTGATGTTACTCATAAAGATGGGTGGCATCAGAAACAAAAGGCATCAGTTGAGAGGAGGGGTGAAAAGTGCAGTCCAAAGTAGAAGAAAACTTACAGGTGTCAAAGGTAAGGCTTTCTGGGTGTTTTAACATGAGCTAGTGTTGCATGCTAATGCCCATCATTATATTGGTACCTTATTCTAATTATCATTTTTATGAAATGTTGCATGAGATTAAACCAACGTTATAAAATCTGAAAGCTTATTAACAATTACAAACTCAAAAGTGCTTTATTGATGTTTTGTTCATTCAAATAAATACATTTGTTTACTTTCACACTATTTTGTGAGTTAGGCAACATGGTAGTTCAATGGTTAAAGGCTTGAAAACTGGCCCAGTAACTATCTTTGTGGAGTTTACACTTTTTCCCTAGTAGCCATATTTTTCTTCTCTCCAAATACTCAGGTGCTCTTTCCACATTCCTACAAATGACTTGCATGTCAGGCTAAGCAGTGACTCGAAACCGACAACATATGAGTGTGGATGGGTTGTGAATGTGTACAGTCCAAGGCTGGTTCCTGCTGTCTGCTGCCATGATGGGCCCTGATCCTGATGAACCTCAACTGGAGTAAGTGGGTCTGCAGATGATTATGATTTGACATTACTCTATAATATTCATTCCTTTCTTGTAAAATGTTTTGTAACAATCCCATTATGAAAGGATGTTCATTAGATAAATATTGGCTGACTAAATAATACAATGAAAGTCATGTTTCACTATTTAAACAAATAAAAAGGTTATTGGAAGGTCAGAAAAATAATTTCGAGGTATGTTTAGAAGTATCAGAATGATGTAACATAAGCACCAAGCAATTTTGCCATTTGATTATAAAGCACCTTTGTCTAATTAAATGTTATTTTTTAAATACTAATATATAAACACAAAGCCCTTCATAAAATCAAAAGCATGCAGTAGAAGAAAGTCCCTTAATATGCAATAATTTTGCATATATTTGCTTTGTACCTTAAAAATATAAATGGCTTAGAATTAAGAAACATATCCATCCTAATATCTGGCATTGTAAATCTTATATTGGGGATAAACTGTCTGAGATCCTCTAACATAGAAAAAGCAATTTAAAAACTGACAACAATATGTTTTACTGCTTTTCCAAACTCTAGACTTTTCAATTACCAAGAAACCTTTTATGGTCTCCCCAATGACAGACTGGTTAACAATTCTGTCTCTGCAATACATTAGCGAGACATACCGCTAGTTTTCTTGTGGATTTTGCTTTATTGAACAGTGAGACTCAGCAGGGTGGTATCAAGTTGTCTGGTCAAGACTTGTAGAGTTAGATGGTAGTGGGGTGGGAGTTCTTGGCTTGGGGGTAGTTTTTAAAAGTAATAATGAAAGTTAAAGACTCTCATATTTCTGCTAAATCAGGTTTTAATTATTTAGGGAATTGCTTTTTGCTGCCATTTGTTTTCTTCCAGTCTTAGACTGCTTACCAGTGCAGGAATATGAAAAAATAAAATTTTGATAGTCCTTATAGGAAAATCTAATTAACAAAAGTATTTTACGCCCAAGATGCATTGCATTCAATGTATTTCTGCAATTTATTTTTCTTTTACTCTCCTACTCTCACATTTAGTTCATCTAAACATATGTAAATGAGAGTCAATTAAATGTAAAATGACATACAAGTATTGATGTTTTATTAGTTACATAGAATACTGACGCTGCAGGTGCAGTGCCACGTCTACAACTGCCATTCTGTTAGTGGCAAGATAATATTCCCACAATGACCCCTCTGCTTCAAAGACCAATCCAGCTCTGTCGAGGACAGGTTTAAATTACTTTTGCATTTAATAAGCCAAGAACTCATTCAGCTTGGGAGTGCAGCTATGGAGTTCAATGCCCTGTTCAATTTTCACAGTTTACTACTGTTCCTGTGGGGCAAGATCTTTTTTTTTTATATGTCTGAAAAGAAAAAATGTGGAAGAAAATGCAGAGCTGGCAGAGAGCATGCTGTCAGCCTTCTCTCATAATAATACAGACGAAAGGGCAGCCTGGTTCAGTAAAATTCAAGAGATTAACCATAATCCACACATAACGTGTGGCTGACTTAACTTCAGAGGATCTGAGCGATGACATGGGCTGCATCTAATGTTTCACTAAAAAACAAAAAGGGCTATTTGCACTATATTTGTAAACAATTGGTATTGAATTATTTAAAGCATGCTAACGTCTTGCCAGGCTCTCGACCTTAAAAAAATAAAATGACGTGTTAAAAGGTAAAATTGTATATATTAAAACAAAAGTAAAAGTAAGCATGTTGAAAATGAGCTCACTAGCCATTCTAACACAAGAGTGATCTTTCAAACATGATGCTAAGATATCTAAAGTCATCAGAAATTGTCAAATAGAGTAACAGTGAAGAAAATAATAACACAAAGTATCAAACTAAAGAATGTATAAACCAAAATGTCTGGGGTTATTGTCACATAGCCTAGTTCTTGTCATCACAGTGTGAAGGCTTCCCCACTTCCTCAACTTCTGGTAGCACTAACTGTACACTCCCTGTCACATTCCAGCTGTCAATCCCTTTCATTATTATTTAACCTCCATTTATTCATACCCGTTGATACACATTTTGAAATACTTACTTATTTTTGACTTAAAAATAAAATAAACAATTGATTGCTAAAAATAAATATCTTTAAAATGTTATTGCTGCATAATATGTGGATTAGCATTTCTGGATCATAGCTCCAGAATCCTGTGCTTGAATCCTGATTCAGTCAATGTCAGTGTGGTGTTGCCATATTGTCTGTGTCTTCATGGGGTTTCTTCTTGAATTTGGGTTTTACTTCCTATTCTCAAAAATTTGCAGGTTTTGTTTGTCCCATATGATTGAGTGTGGTTGTGTTTGTGTATGAGTGTGTCTTGTGATGAACTTGTGTTCCATCCATGGATGATTTCTGGTGACTGCCTAATGGTACAGTGACAATCTCACATTCATGTTATTTAAAATAAATTAAGCAGGACTTATAATAGATGGATGGGTTATTATAATATTCAGTACATTTTTCACACTAGTAATAAAGTTTGCAGCATTTTAACAAGTTAACCTCTAAGGAACACCAGATCATATACAGTGCCTTCAGAAAGTATTCAAAACCCTTCATTTTTTTATGTCATGTTTTTTATGTTTGCAGCCTTGAACCAAATTCATTATAAATTATGTTTTTTTCTCTCAACAAACAATACTCAATACCCTGGAGCAACAAAGCAAAAACAAGAAATTATGATTTTTTTGCAAATTTATTTCAAACCAGTTAGAAATTGTGTGCACAACATAACATTCAGGTGCATCTGAGGACTATGCTGGCACTGTAACCCTCAATGGACTGAGTTCAGTAGGCCAGTTCTAGAACCTTCTCAATCCATTTATGGGTTTTGGGGACCAAATTCTATCTCACTGAAATTGGGTAAGAGGCTGAAAACAGGGTTGAACAGGATAGTCCATCACAGGGACCACTCTCTCTCTGTCTCTCTCTCACACACACACACCAAGAAAAACAAACCTTTGTAATTAATTCATACTTTGTTTAAGTATGTCTTTTTGATGTAATTTTTATTAAATAAAACTGACAAAACTGTTTACTTATGATGAATATTAGGGAATAAGAGAAGTGAAAGGCTTTATTACAACGAATGACCATTGTGGATATCAGGTCAATGTGGCACTCTTATGATAAAGTATAGGGTGACCAGATGTTCAGAGTCCCAAACCTGGACACTTGTGTAGCATGCATGCCCACGTACAGTGGGAGCCACCTCAAACAGCCGCCTGGAGCATGACAGGTCCATGACAGGACCATGACAGGACCATGCACGATCCGTGCACGGAATGTGATCCCCCGCGATGACGCAGTTAACGATGCCCCGCCCCATAAACGCCCCCATGCGCTTTCTAAAAAGATGGTTGCAATGCTGTATAATCCCGCCAGATGGAGCATTGACTGCTTCAGTTAACTGCAGTGTCCAGGAAGCCCTATACCGTATCTTTAATATACTGTACAGGCAGTTCTTGTATTGTCAACATACTGTAGTTTCATAAATAGATGACGTGGTAAAAAAAACAACAACAAACCGATTAATAAAACAGATTTGTTAAATCACTCAATACACAACCGATGATGATACGGAAACATATTAGGGCCACGGTGAAAAAAAAAATACGGACACAGTGAAGAAAAAAAAATCAAAATGTCGAGATTAAAGTCGACATGTTGAATTTATTCTCGACATTTCCACTTTATTCTTGCCATTTATGTCGAGATTAAAGTCGACATTTCCAATTTATTCTAGTAGTTTATTTTGTCAGTAGAATGTTGCAAACTAAACTTCATCTTAAAATGAATGTTTAATTTACTAGATTTTCTCAAACCCCCGTCATAAGTTAATGTAGCACATTAAATGCTTTATATTAAGTGTTCCCCGACCCAGTTTTTAATCTCTATGCGCTTCTAAAACTGACTTCCTCTTGCACACAGACAGCAGACAGCGATCGCCGCACATTGACTTCATGATATTCCTGCTCTATGAACATTCAGAATACTAACATACAGTGCATGATATCTTCTTCACGATGAAATGCATTAAAGCATGTATTAAACACGGGTGGCGGGGGGCACGGTGGCGTGGCTGTAGTGCTGCTCCCTTGCATTACGGGGTCCCCAGGTGTATGTTCAGTGTAGTGAACTTTATGACAGGTGTGACGAGGCTCCAAAAAACTGAATATATGAATGGGTATCGCACTGGTTTAACTGGAATATCGTGTAAATGTTGGCTTTGTGATGTGGTGGACGGAGACACAAACACAGAATTCAATGGATGTTCTTCTGAGCGGGCTTTCTTTATTGCATGCGCGCTGTCTCTATCTGACGTACTAAACCTCCAGTTCCTATCCTTGCTTTTTCTTTCTGCACATAACCAATCACCACACGATAAACGTCTTTGTGAAATTAAAACAAGTTATAAACTTAGACCTCAGAGTTTTCAGAACTTAAAATGTACAGAACTTAAAATGTATTAAAGCATGTGGGGGCACGGTGGCGTGGTGGTTGCGCTGCTGCTTCGCAGCAAGGGGGTCCCGGGTGTTCCCTGCCTTGAGTTTGCATGTTTTTTTTCTGGTGGGTCTACTCAGCGTGCTTCAGTTTCCTTTCAAAGACATGTAGGTTGTGGGGTTTTGTTATGTATTATTGACCCTGCTACTTTATGTGTTCCACGTATTCACCCTGCGATGTGTTGGCACCTCATTCAGGATTTACTCCTGCCTCACACAAGATGCTTGCTGGGATGGGCGCAACCCTGAATGGATGGCATAATTAAACATGTATAATGAAGATTTTTTTTTAATTTCTGAAAACTCCATCCCAGCAAGCACCGTGCACCAACATGCTTTAATAATTTAAAGTTCTGAAAACTCCGAGGTCTAAGTTTATAACTTGTTTTAATTTCACAAAGACGTTTATCGTGTGGTGATTGGTTATGTGCAGAAAGAAAAAGCAAGGATAGGAACTGGAGGTTTAGTACGTCAGATAGAGACAGCATGCATGCAATAAAGAAAGCCCGCTCAGAAGAACATCCATTGAATTCTGCGTTCGTGTCTCCGACCACCACATCACGAGCCCAATATTTACACAATATTTAAGTTAAACCTGTGCGATACCCATTCATGTATCCAGTTTTGGAGCCTCGTCACACCTGCCATAAAGCTCACTACACTGAACATACAACTGGGGACCCCTTAATGCAAGGGAGCAGCTCTATAGCCACGCCACCGTGCCCCCCGCCACCCATGTTTAATACATGCTTTAATGCATTTCATCATGAAGAAGATATCAAGTATTTCTCTTAGTATTCTGAATGTTCTTAGAGCAGGATTATCATGAAGTCGATGTGCGGCGATCGTTGTCTGCGCCTCTCAGTGCAAGAGGAAGTCAGTTTAAGAAGCGCATAGAGATTAACAACTGGGTCGAGGAACACTTAATATAAAGCATTTAATGTGCTACATTAATTAATGACGGGGTTTGAGAAAATCTAGTAAATTAAACATTCATTTTAAGATGAAGTTTAGTTTGCGACATTCTACTGACAAAATAAACTATTAGAATAAAGTGGAAATGTCGACTTTAATCTCAATGTAAATCTCGAGAATAAAGTGGAAATGTCGAGAATAAAGTCAACATGTCGACTTTAATCTCGACGTAAATGTCGAGAATAAAGTGGAAATGTCGCGAGAACTAGTTAGTAAAATATTTTTTAAGACATCCTTAATAATCCTTAAAGACAAATGCCCTCTGCCAGACATCTGCCAGATGAAAAAGATGATGTTGCATAGACGTCTCTGCGACGTGTGTGTGCTATCTGGGTTAACAATCCTTAAAGACACGGTACGTCTGTAATTTATCTATACCGATCATTGTAGGTACGGAATACAAATGCAGGCTATGTACAGTATTTTACATTACGGTGTATTTTACCTAGTTCCATTTAATATACTGATAAATTATATTTTGCTGCAAAGCGTCTTTTTGATTAAAAGAGGAGTGACATTGTGAGTTTGTGACACTGACAGTAAGCTGTAATGTTAACTCCAGACTTGGTAAACAGACCATTAAGTTATCTAAAGTTATATCTGACCGCTGCTGGTGCTGCCAGTGATTTTCAAAACGGCCAATAAAAAACTAAACTGGGAAATAATCTGTAAACTACCCCAAACAAATTTTATAAAAATAAATAAATAAATAAAGTCACCACTTACCGCGAATAGTCCATTAAGCCGCCATCTTAATCTCTGTAGTGCAGTTTGGTAGCGTCAGTTCGGCGGGGGAGGGGGTGGGTTGTTAAAATCACGTGATTGCAACTCAGCGCAGCTAAATTGCTGGCGTGTGTTAACGTGTTCTTGAGAACAAAGCGCCATCTAGTGGTGGAACCAGGTAAATGAATAAATAGGGCATGAATGGGCGTGTTTACTGTGAAATCTTGACACGCCTTCTGTCAGTAGAGGGAGGGGGGGATCACGGCGTGCATAGGGCAGCCATACGCCATTTGCACGCCATTCACACGGCCGTGGCTATTTGACGTGGCTCCATCTGTATAAAGACCTTCCTCGTTTCTACCTTGTTTATCTCATCATCATCTGAGAGAGATCAGGTCATGAAAAAAATAAACACTTTAACAAATGAATACACATGATTGGTTGATGTGGAAACAAATTAATGGCAGTACTCAGTTTTTGTCTGGTTCTTGGTCCTTGTCAGAAGTCACACACAGACTATGAGAACTAAGTCTGATAAAACCAAGATTGAACTGTTTGGAGAGGAAACCATTTATAGCAATACTATTTCAATGGTGAAACATAATGTAGGCAAGCAACATGTTGTGGGGTTGTTTTCAGGGTCATAGGCTGGGAGACTAGTTAGGCTGAAGGAAAGCAGAACAGACCAAAGTACAAAGATATCCTTAATGAAAAACTTATCTTGTGTACTTTGGATTTTAGACTCTACTGAACATTCACGTTCCAACAAGACAGTGACCCTTAGCACAAATTAAGAATACACAGGAGTGGCTTAGGGTCAACTGTGAATATTCTTGAGTGGCCCAGCAAAAGCCTGGAGATGAACCCAAATGAACATCTCTGGAGAGATTAGACAGTGGCTATCCACTGAGAGTATCCATCCAAACTGACAGAGCTTGAGTGGATCTGCAGAAAAGAGTGGAAGATCATCCCCAATCCAGGTATATGAAACTTGTGTCAACCAAAAACCAAAAAAAAAACCTCCAGGCTGTAACTGCTGCCAAGGGTGCTTCAATGAAGTAATGTGTAAAGGGCCCAAATACTTGCTTTAATGTGACATTTCAGTTTTTTTTTATTAAATATAGTTGCTAAAATTTCTAAACTCTTGTTGTCACTTTGTCAATCTCGGGCAGTAAGTATTGTGTGATGAGAGAATAAAATGAATTCAAATGATTTTGACATGATGCTGCAACATAGCAAACTGTGTAAAAAGTGATCAGAATACTTGCTGAAGACACTGTATTTAAAGCAATCAAGCCTGGCTATTCATTTGAGGTCTTCTTTTTGAATCCAAAAATTGTGTTTTATGCAGCTCATTATTTTATTGACATACTGTATAACCCCATATTAACATACAGTATATACCAGAATAAAAGCAACCTACGTCTTAAACTTCATTTTTCTCATGAACAAGTTTAAAGAAGAGAGCATTATGATTTATCCCTAGGACATGAATTAAAAAGCAAAGTTTATGAAATTCTAATCTGTACAGCTTTCAAAAAAAACATCAAAGAAATTTAAAAGGGTTGATAAATTAGAAAAGCTGAGAATGCAATAGACTGATCAGTTTTATCTTTTTTGAATTATTAGGTGTATTCAAATTAAATTAATAGTTTTTGGAATGAAAATAAGAGAACCTTTATACATGGATTATTATTGACTTCCCAAAAAAGAAGAAAAAGTTGATTTTTTTGAAAATGAAACCAAAATAGGAATTGGCTTCTCCAGCGGATTCAGAATAATCCCTTAATGCTGAATTAATTTTTTTCTCTTCTTCATTACTGTGATTATTGTATCATGTGCTACAGGTAAGGTGTTATCCTATACTCTACATCACTAGAAAGTCTAATCTGTCTAACTTTCATAGCCTGTTATAATTCTGGTATGAGAAACTCTGCTGTTTTCTCAATTATATTAATTTTGGCAGGACATAGCAGTTCAGTTTGTAGCACAGCAACCTTATATCTTTGGAAATGATTTTCTTCAAAGTTCTCGCTCTCTCTTATCTGGGAAAGTGTAGCTTGTAACTCAGAAGATCAAGGGTGTGTAGCTGCCATACTCAAAGTAGCTTAAATATGTTGAAGTCTTGTAGAAGGGATTGATGTTTCACTGAAGGCACTGTTCTGGGCATTACTGGTGATACGAGAGCCAAACTTTGGAGTGATGTGTATTTGCAGTCCAGTGTGTATTCTCATCCTTAAGTATCAACACAATCTTTGAGTAGCTTCTGGAAAAAAAGACAAAATGAGGGTTGTGAGCTTCATTCTCTGTAAAACTATGTGGTGTGTGACTATCTTGGGAGGTTAATGAGTACAGCTGTATACAAATATTACTATATCAATCTTAATAAATGCTCTAAAGATTATTTGTAAAATGCTGAAAAGTTTCCTTAAATAATATCTTAAAATATGCATAAAAAATCTGCTATAAAATTGCAATGAAAAAATCAGGGTGTTCAAAAAGAATTCTCCTGACTGGTGATTCTAAAAATTGCAATTAAAAGCAGATTAAAATGCATTTCAAACAAATTTAAAACATAAGATTTTAAAACCAGCATTTATAACAAATAAATAAAGGTGATCATCTAAAAAATTCTGAAACTATATTTCAGTTGACGTATTTAAAAAGGAGATACACCAGTGAGTGAGCAAGGGTTAATATTAGGGACCCAAGATAAATACTTTTCTTCAGGGCCCCAAATTTAATATTAAGATTAGATCTTTTATAAAAAACATTAAGATTATGGATGGAGTGGGAAAGATCTTAAGTATGGTAAGGTTAAGGTCAGGGGTGTGGGGAGGAGTGCTAGACCTAAAAGATTAAGACCTTGGTGAAAATTTAATTTTGAAAAGCCATGAGTGTGTTAAATCCAAAGCTGAGCCTGGAGTCAAAGTATATGAAGAACTCATGTGTCTATTTAATTTAACTAATGAATTAGACAAGGAATTTGTAAACTTTAAAATATATTGATTAAACTTATCAATTCTATATGAAAACTGATGTTGGATCGACAGAATCTGTGCTTATATAAGGGACTGCAGACGGAAAACATTTCTGCATCACTTCAAAGCAATTTATCCAAATTTACATCTGATTTATTTGGAAGCAATATATCCCATATCTCCACCATGGTGCAAATCTTGCTAATATGGGGATGAGGTTGAAATTTTTGAAATAAGGTAATTAGTTAAGATAATTTCATGTCCCCCACAACAATGCAGGACTTAGAAATAGTCAGATGCCACTCCGTTATATCCCCACAACAAGTAGTTGTTATATTGTTATGAAAATTAATTTTTGGAGGAGCATCAGAATTGGTGGTATCCCATATTACATTTTTAGAAATAATGCCATTCGTCATGTTATCTCCTTCAGGTTTCGGTGTGTTTACCTTTGCTTTAAACAATTTTTTTTAGAAGTTTTCTTAGATGTGGCATCTGGTCAACCAGGTTCTTTAGGAAGAGGAGATGGAATTACTGTCATAGATGTGGTTATCATTTTGTGAGCATTGTTCTGAGGGAGGATAAATGCGGGTTTTAGGACAGGACACAAGATCTGTAAAGAAAGAATAGTGCTATCATAATCTGAACCATGAGAGGAGGACTGTGCATTATTAGAGGAATTTGATGATGGCTGTTTTGTTTAGAATGTGTGTTTACAGGTCCAATTGATTATTCGGGCATGGATATAATAAATTTCTAAAAGAGTGAAGTGAAGAAGACAATCTTTTGTGATGTCTATTATTTGCAAAACTAATTGCTTTGTGGTTTGCTAGTTCATCCATCTGGGGCAATTCTTTTAAGATGTTAATAATTACCTCAGTGTAATGAGCTCTCAGGATGGCCATGTTACCTTCCGCCCATTGTTCAGTGTATACTTTTATCCTTTTGAGGATCTGAGGATTGGGAGAGGAAGGTTTTATAAAAGATGTTAATCGTTTGTTCATACCTTGAGGTGGTTGAGGTTGTTTCAAAACCTCCAGGTGGTGATCTGCCTGTAATAGTTTAAAATACACCTTTTCAACACACCATGAAGATGTCATCATGAACTGGAAGATATTATGATGTGTGAGTCACTGTCTTGCACCCTAAAATGCTAGGCTGAGTCTTAGTACTTTAGCAAAACTAGCTTTATTCATCTTGAAACAGGAACAGCAGTGTTATTTATTGTAGTGGGAGCTGCCATTTTCCTATATACAGACACAGAAAATGGGCATAGTCGTGGCCAGGTCAGTGGCCAAGTTATACTGTTCCCTGCATTTATAATGTCCCTAGCATCACCCATTGGCGACAGGCATGTATAGTTGTTTCCGTAGTGCTCTGCTGCTACACTGTGAACGTGTGGTTGCCTCAGCACCGGAGAAGCAGTCCTCCACAGACACGGCAGGCCATCCCATTGAGGGGGGGGTTCTAAAAGAGCTCAGAAACCTCACAAAATAAAAAATAAAAATAATAAAAGGTTAAGAAGGAAGGCTCCCCAATGTAAAATTCACAGAAGTAGCTAAAAGCCACCAATGAGATGAAAATATAAAGCAATAAAAAAATGGAAAAAAACATACTCACTAGATGCCAATGACCATATTTGGAAAAATTAATGTCCAGGAGTGGGTGATGAGTATAAATATAAGGTAAATATTTCTTTAATTTTAATGTATAATTTGAGACTCAGAGTTTTACCATTTTGGTTAATTTTTGCTTATTATAAATAAATATCTTTTTTTATAAAGATCCTGTTTTTTGACTTGTCTTTCAAGCCAGAGCTTTTTTCGCTCTTTATCATTTGTCTTGTTTTAAGGGCATTTTAAAAAATGTAAACATTGAGGATATTATTTTAATTGTAAAAGCCTGTTCCTTATTTTTTGGGCCAAATCCTGCCAAGTAGAGGCTAGGATCAGGCTGCCTTCATGAGGCTGAGGCATATTTCTCACCTGCCTAGGGAAGGTCTTGGTATTTTTAGAGGACTTACACCACTTAATCATTTTGAGTGCACTGAATCATAAAAAAATCTGTTATGTATCACAGTTGCTTTCTCCTTCAGTGAAACACAACCTCCCCATCCTAACCCATGCTAACTACGTGGTAATACATGTTTTCCTGAGATGTGCTAATTAATCTTTTTCTTAATAATCCTTCCATTAATGTACCTATGATACATGTTAAGATTACAGGCCTACAGTTAACTTAGATGAGCTTGATCATACTTTTTACTGTAGTTTCAGATTCTACTTTATAAAAATAGCCATACCAGACAAAGGTTTAATGTACTCAGTGGCCCTTCATTGATTTCACATGAACTTCAGGGGCAGGTACTCAGTGTTACATACTATTATTCTCTTTTCTTTTCTTCATTTATTAGGAAAACATAACAAATATGTTCTGAAAGTTTTCAGGTAAGAAATACAGACGTTTCAAGGTAAGGTAGCTTATACAGGTACCTATACACATCATGGCACCAGAGAATCACAATGTATCACATGTTGATTAGCGCATGGAAGTTATACAAAAAACAATGTACAGAAAGTTAAATAACAGAAGGCAGAAATAATATTTTAAAGGACATGCAGAATAATCATACCACAATTTAGGTTATAAACCCAAGATATGTTACATTTTAGATTAAAAATGTGACTATATTAGTTGTTAGTAAACGCTGACCACCTATATGGGCTTAAGACACTGACAGTTCTTACAAGCCATTCAAGACTAAAAGCAGAACACTGGGCACCAAACATTTAAGTATTTGCAAATTGTCATAATTTAATAGGTAGAGCTTCCAGGGCTTAAACATCTCATATTAGTTAGAGATAATTTTGACCTGGTTACATGTCATGTTCATTACTGTTCTTAAAATAAGAGTAGTACAAATTGATCTTTGACAGAGGTCAAAATCTTAAGGTCAGATTCTCTTAGAAGAAAGAAAAACTAGTTTAAGAAAAAGATTAATGGGAGAAACAATATGTATCTTTTTATGAAGCCGGCATTAATAGTTTGTGGAATGACTTGTGGACATTTTATAGAGTATTTCACCATTACATACACTGAAGAAAATGACAAATGTTTCTGGTACTAGTTCATTTTGTTCTTTAACTCTGCAAAATGTGTAATTTTAAAACAAAGCTGAACATGATGGTTTACTAAATATAAATTGTAGATACACGGTATATTTAACGAATTAAAGAGTACATAGTAATATTTGGCCACTTGACCATAACAAAAAGCAAAGAATGATTTTATACACATTTTTCTGATGTACAAAGCCATGTGTATTTTAGTGAGCTAGATTTATATATTATGTTCACTGATTCCTTTTTTACAGATACAAATTGTTCCTAATATAGTCTGCACAAGTAAGCCCAATAGTCATTTAATTTAATACAGGAACTTAAAAGGATGAGCCTTAAGCTTATTGTTATCAGACTTCGACAATGAGGGAAGAATTTAATAAGTACCGTTTCTATTACCTAATACATTTGAAAGGTTAATTGGGGTTTACCAACAATAAATGTATGTACAGGAAAAGGTTGTCCGTTTATTAAGACTCACTATCATTTATGCTAATTGGTATGTAATGGGCATGAGAGAAAGCTTTAATAACACCTAGGTTGTACAAGATGCTATCTGCAGGCCTTGTTGAAAAATGAAAATAGTTAAGAATGCAAGTGTTTTCTGTCAATTTGCTATTGTCAGGATTTAGCTATTCATTTATGAACAAGTGACACTTGCTTATCTATTTTTTCCCTATGGGATTATTTAAACTACCAGGAAGGAATTCAGCAAAGCCATTGTGAAATGTATTAATAGACCACAATTATTTATATTAGAATATTACAGCTTCTTATCTTGACTTGCTTGCTTAAGTTAAAAATGTTGGGTCAATTTAAATGTGAATGCAGTACTAGGCTAATCCCCTTTTAGTATGCAATTTTGGTAATATCACCATCTCCAGACAATTTCTAACATGTAGGCTCTTCTCATATACAGTGTCAAACCCTAAAAAGTCTTTGTGCTGTATGTATTATTACAAAATCTTTATCAATTATTAAACACATTCATTCGCCCAATACGCAACATTATGCAAAACAAACATAAAAAATGGCAAAAAAATATGGTGTCTCTGGTTAAATGACAAGTGGTCTATGTAGATAATTAAGTTTGTATTTTATATTTTTGAGCAAGGAATGTGTCTTGCACTTGATTTGGAACAATTCAAAATTTGTAATTTATGGTGCAAAAATTAGGCAGGCTTTACTCAGACTAAGTAAAATTGTTGGTGACAGAAACCACCACAATATTTAAAGAACATTCAAAATCATCTTGCCCCCAGTTCCAGATAATTTCCAGCGACTACTTATGACTGACACGGCCTTATCAGTTGTCAGCAGTTTGTCCATTAAAAATGGCCGCCAAGCACTCCCATGCATTCCTATTTGTGTGATTGTGTCTTTATCAATGTAAGCCAAAATCTCGGCCAATTTGAAACTTATTGGAATGGGGGCAACCAAAATTTACCATAATTGATTAAAAAAAAAAATATATATATCATAGAATTTACAGCAATTCCATTTTAGTCACTGTCAAAATACTCCAATTTAAATTCAATACACATCTCCCAGCAGTTCTTCCAAACATTTTGTCTACTCATCTTTTGTCACTGTGTCTAGAGCCTACTGCAATTTATTTTTTTCCTGCATTTTTTCCATGGTAGCAAATTGTATTCCCCTTAGTCTCAGTTTTAACTTTGGGATCAAAAAAAAGTGACAGAGACTGAGATCTAGCAAATTCAGGGGTGCAAAGTAGTAACCACCTTGTTTTTGGTCAAAAACTCTTTGATTGACAACACGGTGTGAGCATTTTGCACTGTTGTGGTGCACCAGTGCTTGCAAGTGCACTGTAATGGTGCAAAATGAAGCTTTGCATGCAGCACTGCGCCAGGCTTTTTTTTCCTAATGCTGATTAAGTCTGTTCACTGGGAACAAAGTGTTTAACTAGTGTGTCAGTGTCGAAAAACGTGATTATTGTTGTCTTGATGTTCAATATGACGTACTTTTTTCAGCTTGGAAGAAGAAAATTGCTAAAGTCACGCACACGATTGTAGAATAAGCATTAGAAATTTGCAGTCAATAAAATCAGCATGATGCCAGTCATCGGACTGATTGACAAGACTATAGGTATATGATACCTAGTGACATTGTCGATAATAATTGGGTCCCTCCTTGTATGTTCAAATACAGCTTGTACTCTGTGGGAATTTGTAGTTTCATCATGTCCTCTTAATGATAATGACCTTCTTTTAAACTTTATTATCAGACTAGCAAAATACCCGCGCTTCGCAGCGGCGAAGTACTGCCTTAAAATTTTTATTAAGAAAAAAATTAAACCTTTTTAAACTGAGAGAAAATATACCAACAATTATTTGTTAAGGATCTCTTTGTATACCACATTGTCAGTTCGGCCCTCCGGTTGTAATATGACCAAGCTGTGTCCTGAGCTTACTCTTGAGCATGCAACGTACAGTTGGCCATGTGAAAAGTAATCTTGTCTCAAATCTCACAGCTTGAATTACTGCTGTCATAATCGGTGTGAGTTTCATGGTTTGTTTCAATTATGACAGTATTTGCAGGACTTGTGTTGAAGTGACATTCGGAATCTGTCAAGCATTGTAAGCACACAACTGGTTTCATCGATAACTTCACATCCATCTTTTGAAAGTTTAAACATTCATAAACATCAAAGTGTCCACTACTGAAATCGTCACCTGTGAATCTAAGATGTTTAAGAGGCATTGGCGGTTGTCGAAAGGTGTTAAATATTTGGCCATTTCGGTACACTTAAAAGCGACAACCGAACAATTCAGCGGCAGCCATCAACTCACATGCAGAACCATAGGTGAAGGGCTTAAGCATTTCACTCATATAGTGCTCCTGTGTAGTATAATTATCTTCTGTACCGTCATCAGTCCACACCTTGAACCTGTCCCAGTCATTCAATACATAAGACACAATGTTCCTCCGGATATTAAGAGTGAGCCTGATATGGCCGTGCAATATGTAACAAAGAGAATGGAAAAGGCAGGTGCCTTCTCCGGGCATGGAAACCTCTCGGTAAGTGACAGTTTTTTGATCGATGGTGATAACCTCGATAGACATGTTAATGGGGGTACGGTTGGAACGATAAAGGAAATGGGTACCTGAACAATGTAAAGTAAGTCTAAAATACCTACACAATAACTTTAATCGTAATAAATGAACAATTAAACCGCGGAGAAGCCGTGGATTAAATAAAAAGACTGTAGTTCTCAGCAGGGAGACGTGAATCCCGTGGCGAAGCAAGGAAGGGAATGTAGAGACCGGAGCGACAGACAGCCTTATATAGGCAGGCAGCCAACAACGTGGGAGGCATTGGGATGAGGGACCCAACGGCGCCTCACACGGTGACCGAGCTGCAGGCTATGGACGTATATATGTACGTATGTAGGATTCAGTTAGTGTTGGGAACCCGCGTACCAAATTTCTTGAAGATGGGTCCATAAGTAACAAAGACTGTTGGAAAGTTCAATATGGCGGCTGACAGTGGCATCATACCACCAAAATAAGTACGTACATTAGTTTCGGTTAGCGCAGGGGAGCCGCCTACCAAATTTCGTGAAGATGGGGCCATAAATAAGAAAGTTCAGCATGGCAGACGTTGTCGACCGTTATGACCATTACGCGTAGAATTTCTAAATGAAACCTGCTTAACTTTTGTGAGTAAGCTGTAAGGAATGAGCCTGCCAAATTTCAGCCTTCTACCTACACGGGAAGTTGGAAAATTAGTGACGTTGGAAAGTTCAATATGGCGGCCGACAGTGGCGTCATACCACCAAAATAAGTACTTACATCGGTTTCGGTTAGCGCAGGGAAGCCGCCTACCAAATTTCGTGAAGATGAGGCCATAAATAAGAAAGTTTAACATGGCAGACGTTGTCGACCGTAATGACCGTTATGTGTAGAATTTCGAAATGAAACCTGCCTAACTTTTGTAAGTAAGCTGTAAGGAATGAGCCTGCCACATTCCAGCCTTCTACCTACACGGGAAGTTGGAGAATTAGTAATGAGTGAGTCAGTGAGTCAGTGAGGGCTTTGCCTTTTATTAGTATAGATTTAATTTTCTTCAGCCATACAGATACATAACCATATGTAGCAAAAGGTGAATTTACATTTAGAAAAATTGCAAAGAGAACAGACCATTTTGCCCAACCAAACTTGCCAATCCACCAGATATTTCGTATATACAGTATATATCTATGTCTGTAATGCTCTCTCATTATTAATTACAGTATATAATCTGTCACATAAATTCTTTACAGCTGAAAATAAATGTTCTTCAAAAGAGAAGTATTTTCCATTGTGGAAAAGGGGCTTATCTTTAGGGTCTTTTTCCTATTTTACAAGAGCTAACTATACTAATTATTTCTAAATATTCAAGCCATGTAGGAATGTGATTTGCCAGATGCTCAGCACAGTTGCATTGAATCTCCTGTGATGTTAATTCCCACCCATGAAAATTAAATGTGATAGCTGACTGAATTTCTAGATTTCCTCTGTCATGGACACAAGCAAATGAGGAGTAGGAAGTGGAACCTCATATTTCCCACTTACCTGTAATGCTATTAGACAAATTTGGCAACACTCAAGCATGTTTGTGCACAGCTTTTTCTTGACTTTTGCAGTGTATATTTAATTTTCCTTTGTGTTTTTCTTTCTCTCTATATTCTGCTTGTTTTTGTGTCACACACTAATGGCTTCACTGAAAGCAACAGGGTGGCAACACATCCTGAGTGCCATTTTGAATAAAAGCAAGTGGAAAATGATAGTTATAATACTAGTCGTATCTTTGTATGAAAGAAAAAAAACTGTCAGCTTTTGTCCATAGTTGAAGCTATCCTGGAAGAATAAATAAACATGTTTACTCATTTTGTGTGAATTGCTTTACAGTCTTCAGGGGCTGGCCCCTCTGTAGTTGAAAAATTTGTCAGTAGTGCTGGTCGAAACCCATATGGAGCCCTAGGTATGGAAGATTGGCAGGAGGCTGTCTCCCTCTCTGTGCCTCTTAAGCTACTAAATTGGTGCCCCTTATTGTCTATGACACGGCTGGGCATTAAACATTTTGGAGCACGTGTGCTGCCTCAGTTACATAAATGACATCCCTTTGTGCCCAGTACATGCACCCCATTAACTTTCAGAAACAGTGTCCCTTGGGTGACGGCGCCCAAGGGCATTCACCTAATGGATTGACCGTTTAGCTTTGAATTTAAAGTTTAAGCATTTACTAGATAACCTAGGCATTTAACTTTTAACCTGGAAAATGTACTAATTTTGAGTGTGGTTTTCTATCAGTTTTGATATCTTACTTGTTTTTAGACTTCTGGATTTTCTCCTAGTTTTGAGTTTGTTTGTTGGCTATATTAGTCAGCATCTGTCATTCAGGAAATATTAACTAATAATATATCATCTATCTGCTGCACCTTGCCCACAGTCACCAAGACAAGCCAGGAGGAGTTCTTAGGATTATGTTATTTGATTTCTCATGTGCTTTTAACACCATCCATCCAGCCAGACATGGGGAGTAAGCTATTTTCAGTTTAGGTGGATGCTCCCTTATTTTCGTGGGCTAGGGCTTAGGATCATAGGCTATTTAACTGGGAGGCCACAGTATATATGTGGCTACAGGGCTGTGTGTCTGACACTTTGCTGTGTAGTACTGGTGCTCCACAAGTGACAATTCTGTCACTGTTCCTTTTCACTTTGTACACTATGGATTGTAGTTACAACACAGAGGGCTGCCATCTGTAGAAATTCACTGATGACTCTGCAATAGTGGGTAGTATCAGGCATGCTGATGAGATGTGATATAAGAGGGTAGTGGAGAGTTTTGTTGCCTGGTGTGAGTTGAATCAGCTGCATGGCAACAACAGTTAAGCTAAAGAACTGGTAGTGGATTTGGGAAGAACATGATCTCTAGTTACTCCTCTGCCTATTAGGGTTGTGCCTGGGGGTGTATATGAACAGTAAGTTAGACTAGTTGGTGTAAGAATTTACTAGACATATATAAGAAGGGTCAAAGTAGGCTGTATTTCCTCAAACTCAGATCCTTTAGGGTCTACAATACTATACTCTGAATGTTCTATGAGTGCGTTGTTGCCAGTGCCATTTTTTTCACTGTGGCATGCTGGTGGGACAGCAGAAAGCTAGAGGACACTATGAGCCTTAAAAACCTGATTCAGAAGGCTGGCTCTGTGGTAGGAGAGAAATGTGACAGCTTGGAAACTGTGACAGGTAGGAGAATGTTGTCTAGACTTCAGGCTATTATTGCAAATGCTAAACATCCACTTCATAGTGTTGTGGTTGGACAAAGGAGCATTTGTAGCAGTAGACTGAATAGCATAAAGTGCTCTACTGAACGTCACAAAAAAATCCTTCCTCCCCACAGCCATTACACTTTATAACTGTTGCTTCTCATGTGAATAACTTTTTGTTTCTCAGAATGTGCAATATTTCACTTATATTTGCAATATTATTATGTGAAATACTTCCAGGTCAGTGTGCTATTACTATTTAGTAAAAAAGGGCTTTTGTAAGAGACTTAGATGTATAGTATCTATTATATTTAAGCTCTTTGCATAACTGTAGAGCATAGTGATTGATTGTAGTTTATTTTGATATTGATATTCTATTTTACTTTGTACGGTTATTTTTTATATTTGCTCTTCATGTTACATATATATTCTGTATATATATTGTGACAGGCGCCTGGCGTCCATGCCCAGCCAGGACGCCCCTGCACACTGTATTCAGGGGGAGCAGCCCTGGACAGTGCAATACCTACCCCTGGACGCTAGATGGCCGCCCACCTAGGCTGGTGTAGTGCCTCAGTTTTCCACAGGGCTCCCTGGGAATTGGAGTTGGGGGCAGCCCTGTTGGGTCCCACAGATGCCGTCAGGGGGTGCTGTGTTTGGGACTCCTGAGCCCGTGTGGGCAACAGCTTCATCACACCTGGAAGTGCCGCCGGATCTTGGTGATCAAACACCTGGAGCACTTCCAGGTGACCTATAAAAGGGAGCCAGCAACCACCACTCATCGGCCAGAGTCGGGTGGAGGAAGACAAGGTTGCAAGGGAGGAGTGGTGGTGCCAGAGAAGTGTTTGTGCTTGTGCTATACTGGTGTTTGGGACTGTGTTGTGGCTGGGGGGAGTACAGGGAAGACGTGCCCTCCAGCTGAAGAGGAATAAAGAATCCTTTTATTTTACACGTGCCTTCCGTGTCCAATCTGTGTCGGGTCAGGCGCTATATAGTGCCTTTTACATCTGGCGTAGTCGGCAGGATTCCGGTCCATCTGTTTGGGTCGGAACCTGCAGTTAAATTGGGTAAGGACCCGACACAGTAGCGCGAGGCACGTGCACAGCACATCCGCGCAGAAGGCGCGATCCCGAAGCACGCACACGCGGCAAGGACGCCGCGGTTTTGCCCCTGAAGCCTCAAGGGACGCTGCGCCGAAGGGGAAGAAACGGTCTGGGAGGATGCAAAAGTCAACCTTCTGCCGCCACCGCCACGGTGGCCAGCACCGTGGGTTGCAGCAGGAGGTAGGTAGCGGATTGCGAGAATGTTACTCTGCCTTTTTGTCTACCTGCCTCCTAGACGCCGAGGGGCGAGATACCCGTTGGTGGCCAGAGGATGGGCTTCCATGGCGGGTCGGCAGAGTGAGCCCCGGGGAGAGCAAGGTCGACCTGAGTACCTTCTTCGGCCTCGGTGATCCTGTGGAGGTCGGAGGCCCGGACGATCTCCCCAACACAGTGGCTCCAACGGAGGAGCAGAAAAGCTTTCCCTTGGCTGGTAAGGGGGTGGGTGACGCGTGCCGATTCCCCGTCGAGACAAGCGCCGAGATGGGGACGGCGAATCTCCACTCCAAACCCGAGAGACACCCGGAGGAGCCCCTGGGCGGAACGCCGGACGGGGGTGGCTCGCGGTCGGCGGGAGGGGACAAGAGGAACATAAGTCCACCGCCAGAGAAACTGACCTGTTTCAGGCTGCACTGGGTGTGGAGGCTATGGTCCTACCCCTGCAGTCCCTTTTTCAGGTGTTCCAGGCCCTGCAAGAGGTGAAGGAAGGGCTGGAGAAGAAGCTCGGCGCGCCGATTGGAGACATCCTGCAGTGGGTGAAGCGGCGCAGGGCTGATTCTTCCAGCCCGACCAACGCAGCAGCACAGGTAAGCGAGGCCTGTTCTGTGGAAGGAGGGGGGCGGAGGGCTGCGGGGGCCGTGATTAATACTGCTTGCCAGGCAACTCCGCCTCCTACAAGAGACGCGGCCACGGAGACTAATACGGAGGAGGTGAGTGAGGGGAGGCAGCTGAATGACAGCAGTTGTCAAACAACCCTCCCACAGCCACCGACGTCAGTCTCGCGGGTGGCCAAAGGGGTGCAGACGGCATGGGGTCCCCGTTTCTCCCATAAGGGGTCTCAGACCGTCAGGGCACTCCAGAGGAAGAGGAGAACTCGTGAAAAGGTGGGGACTCCTAACAGTGCGCAGTGCGAGCCTGTTCGCTCAAAGGCAGTGAAGGGCTGCGCTGCGAAGGGGCGTCGAGGCAGGGATTCCCATTCTGCTTCCACACCCGCAGGGTTTGGAGTAAGGGGGAGCACCGTTGCTACGAATGCGGCCGCTGTGGACACGGTTGGAGGGCTTGTTCCTGGAGGATGTCCAAAAGGTATGGACGTCGGGACAGCCCCTCCCGGTTTTCTAATTTTGTCTCCACAGGTCAGGTCTGCAAACCCATCTTGGAGAAAACCAACCCTCGCGGGACGTGTCGATAATCCCAATGGGTCTCATCAAAGAGAGGGGCACTGTGACAGACGCCTGGCGTCCATGCCCAGCCGGGACGCCCCTGCACACTATATTCAGGGGGAGCAGCCCTGGACAGTGCAATACCTCCCCCTGGACACTAGATGGACGCTTGTTTTTTTTTGTCAACTATTCCAATTGATTCTTCAAAAAGATCTGCAAGACTGGTTTCACAGGACCTTCCTCTCATAACCCCATGCTGGTTGCTGTTTAGAATATTAGTTTCATTTGTGTAATTTTATAATTTATTTCTTATTATAGTTTCCATAATTTTGCATGGCACAGAAGTAAGACTTTAAAATATGCCTATATCTGTCAGTTCAGAGTTTGTTTTTACTTCTGCATGATTTATTCCACTTGTTTCTTCCTTTATAAATACTTTGTTGAAATATTTGTTCAGTTCATTTGCTATGTCCTCCTCATGTTCAATGATTTCTCCATTGTTGCCCGTAAGGTTTTTTAAATTCTCTTTTATTGTCTTTTTACTAGATTAAGAGCTTTACTATTAATCTATTGATGAAAATATGACTACCAAACTTTATGTATATTTTTCTGGTCACTGTACTTAAACATTATATAATGTGAATTCATGGATGTGTCAAAAATACAAATCATACTAATAGAATTTGTTAAAAATGCCATAAGCTGTAGGTATCCTTGGGCATAAATATAGTGTACTGAATTTTAATATGTTTGGCTGTAATGTGCTATGCATAACTGCAGTGTTATGGGAAAGCTCACTAAAATGTAGTTTACATTGCAAACAGTCCCTTATTAATAGACTCTTTAACTATAATTCACTATATACAAGTATTCTTGGAAGACATGAGTTGCCAGTTACCCAATTTTTTCATCATTTGTTTAAAATACCAACTAAAATGCAATCAGTTTTAAAATTTATTAAGTACATGTTATTTTTATTGGGAAAAAGTCTCTTTCATGAAACTGCACCAAGGATTACAAGGCCATATGCACACTTAATTCAAGATGAGACTCCCAAGGGAATAGCAAATGCTTCCATTTACGTGCAGTGAAGAATGTAGCAATCTGGACTAAAGAATGAATTGGCATTCTTAACTATTTGCTGGTCACAATTCTGATGAAAAGGTTACCCAGATGGCAGCACCAAGGAAAAGTCCAATTCATTTTCTGCTTTCTATTTGGATAACATCTGCTGATTGTCTCAAGTTTAAGATGAGTCATCTACACTGATTAGTCAAAAGGAGGCCAGACTTTTCTATCAGCTAGCATGTCCATCAGTCAGCAATTTATAAAAAGCTTGATAATTATTTGCTCACCATTCTCTTTTGCCCAACATGCTAATTATTCAGCCACTGAAAGAGGGGCGTAGAAAACATGCATTCTGTGCAAGGCTGCAATTAGTATTTCACAGCAGGGGGATCAAGAGATAATTTGGGCCCCAGAGACATCAAGCTTAGCACAAACAACAGAAAGAAGAAATATCACCTGAATATGAAAAAGCACTTACCACATAAACATGCAACATGCAGCATACAAGTTAGGGTTATCAGAAGAGCTTGTCGCAGTGCATATATTTTATACAGTAATATATACTAACAATCAGTATAAAGTATATGCAGTAATGGTATTAAGGAAATTTAAACTGAAGACATCTGAATGGGGGAACAAATGGGAGGAAAAACAGAGTTAGACTGAGTTGCTTAAAAATTATTCAATTGGACTTTATTTTATTGTTCAGCCCAGCACATAGATGTCTATATGCCCTTACCTGTAAAGATATGCATTCTTGTACTAGTATTTTGATGTGAATAATTTCAAACTACTTTTGTTGACTTAGCTGATTTTATAAATCATCATCATTCTGCATTCTCTAATTTATATTTTAAAGCTCAGTTTATAAAGCGTGTCTTTTAAAATGTTTGGATAAATGGTGATCAACAAAACACACAAAAAATAATTTTTAGTTTTTGCACTTGGTGTCTGTAGATGATGACATAGGGAGGATGACATAATAAATGACATTTTCACATAATACACTTGAATTGTATTGCATGCTATAATTCAAGTATATTTTCACATTTGTTATAGAAACATAATCCTATTTGGCAAGATGTGACTGTTTACCATTTCATTTAATTACATTCTTTTCCACTATCTACAAGATAGAGAGCAATGAGAAAAATTGAAGTGTGACTATATGTTACTCCTTTTCATCAAAAACAAATGTTCTGCATGTCATTGTGAATATTTCTGAGTTTACCTTTCCTATAAATTCTATACCATTTGTTCTAGCATATATACTATGTAGACGATTCAATGATGACAATTCTTTTCATTTTGTTCTCTATAAGAATTTATATAAAACAAGGTACTATTTAATGATAAGATTTTGCCAAAGGTGTTAAATCTTGAACCATTTTCTGACCTTTAGATATGCAAAGATATAGGGTGTGCTATAGATTATTCCATTTATTTGTATGCTGATTAGTGCAACTAATGTATTTCTTACTTGGGTTATGCAAATGATCTTAGCTTACTTAAGACTGTTACTCTGCCATATTCTTCATTCTACACAGAGAACTCACCTGTTAATATGTAGGCTCCAATGGGACCAAGGTTATAATAAAGGATGTCAATTTCCTGACTCATTATAATAGTGATGTTGGTTGTTATTTAAGGGTATTGTAAAAGAGAATTTCCACAACAAGTAACCCATTCTTTTTGTATTCAATCATAAAAATAAATTACTGCACACTATATAGCTGTTCTGTTTAAGTAAATAGCAGTTGCACATATTTAAGCAGAGAGTAGAAGATGAAAAGTAGTCCACGTCTTAGCCAAGTTTGAAACCAAAAAATTCAGATTGAAGTGTCATCAGTCCGTACACACTAACCACAAATTTTTCATAGCAATGTATGGGCCATTGGTCCACAGAATGATGGTGCCAATAGGAACATCAAAATGACATTGAAAAAAGATGCAGAATATTAACTACACTGACAAACCTTTGTGCAACTTAAAAACAAACATCAGATATGGATTCCAAACAAAAACAAAACTATATTCTGTATTTCCTTTATACACCTCATTTCTGTTCATATATAACACAAACTTTTTTTGAAAGTAAAAGGAATGTCATGTTCATACACAGTCACGTTTCTCTCCCCTTTGTCCCAGAAAGCAGTACAGGACCATCAGTTCCTGAACTGCTAGGTTCATGGGTGTTTTATCTACAAATCAGAGTACTATACACTGCTTCATACTGAAACCTGCATGAGTGTTTCTTGTATATATTGTGAAATTTTGCTTTTATAGCCTATGATGTTTTATTCACTGTATTTGCATTTATTGTTTGTTTTATATGTTTTATTACTTTCAGCAGTCTATGGGTAATATGAGTAAAATGTTGCTGTACTATACACTTGACATTAAACTTTCACTTCAGTTATGTACTTAAAAACTGACATGTGAGAATAGCATGGCTAATAATGTAAATAATTTTATATGTGCATGGCCCTAATGACTGCAAACAGCAACAGAGTTGCATATTGGGCTTATGTGATGTTTGCTCCCTTTCCTGACAAGTTGAGTCCTTGGACCTGTCTCTAATAGAGCATTAGTCTAGCATTCTGTACAAATTTTGCCTTCCTTAAAGATCACTTGTATAATTTTTGATGATGTGGTATGTGTAAAACAATTTACCCCCTGTATAAAGTCTGATCTATCTATCTATCTGAATGACTTCATGCATTAATACACCATCTGTTGTGCAAATGAACCTTGGAGTTATACCCTAGATATTTATTGGCTCTGTTTTGAAATCCTATTTATTTATTTATTAGCTCTAATGTTGTTGATTTTGTATGTCTATTTTCTGTAAATATGACCACTGCTTCTGGCAATTTTTTAAGAGTGTATATCAAATTCTGTACAACATAACATTTTCAGACCCCCTTAACAGTTTCAAATTAACATTTACAACCAAAATCAAACACGACCATTTGTCTTTCATTTATGCAGATGTCTTTTTCTGTCATAAAGCTGTCTGAATCAATTGAACTTCAATTTTTTTCAATTTTAAAATGCTATCAAATAACACAACGGAGGTCGTTAATTTTATTTGATGATTTATAGATGAACTAGCAAAATAACCGCGCTTTGCAGCGGAGAAGTAGTGTGTTAAAGAAGTTATAAAAAGAAAAGGAAACATTTTAAAAATAATGTAACATGATTGTCAAAGTAATTGTTTTGTCACTGTTATGAGTGTTGCTGTCATCAAGGATTTGATTATCATTATTTCTTTCAATCAGGTTCGTATTTGGAGGACGTGTTGTGTTCAAGTTACATTCCGTGTTTGTCAACCGTTGTAAAGATAATAGGTTTCATTCATCGAAGTGTTCACTACCCAAATCGGTACTCGTGAATCTAAGATATTTAGCAGGCATTCCCGTTATTAAGTTGTGGATTTGCCTGCGAATATTTAGTGGCAGCGTGTCTATGAACTTGTGGAATTGCCTGCGAGTATTTAGCGGCAGCGTCTCTATGAACTTGTGGATCTGCCTGCAAGTATTTAGCGACAGTGTCTCTATGAACTTGTGGATTTGCCTGCGAGTATTTAGCGACAGCGTCTCTATGAACTTGTGGATTTGCCTGCGAGTATTTAGCGACAGCGTGTCTATTAACTTGTGGATTTTTCTGTGAGTATTTGGCAGCAGCATCATGAAGTTGTTTCCGTCTAGCTGCATGAGAAAATGTACCACAACGTCTGACATGCTTCCTTTTTACTGTTTTCTCACAGCTTGGATTGCTGCTGTCATAATCGGTTTGAGTTTCGGTAAGTGACAGTTCTTTGATCGATGGTGATCACCTCGATAGACATGTTAATGGGGGTACAGTTGGAACGGTAAAGGAAATGGTTATCTGAACAGTAAACTAAGTCTAAAATACCTACACAATAACTATAATCGTAATAAACGAACAATAAAATAGCGGAGAAGCCATGGATGAAATAAAAAGGCTGCAGTTATCAGCAGGGAGACATGAATACCGTGGCGAAGCAAGGAAGGGAATGAAGAGACCGGAGTGATGGACGGCCTTATATGGGCAGGCAGCCAATTATGTGGGAGGTGTGGGGATGGGGGGACGCAATATAGGCAGGCAGCCAACTACGTGAGAGGCGTGGGGATGGGGGAGGACGTATATATGTACGTAAGTAGGATTCAGTTATGACCGTTACACATAGAATTTCGAAATAAAACCTGCTTAACTTTTGTAAGTAACCTGTAAGGAATGAGCCTGCCAAATTTCAGCCTTCTACCTACATGGGAAGTTGAAGAATTAGTGATGAGTGAGTCAGTGAGGGCTTTGCCTTTTATTAGAATAGTTGAATCTTGCTAGGATCTTGCAGTAGGTAAGTAGTGATGACGCTGTATAGGATTTGCAGTGTCCTGGATCATGGCAACACAGGTTCACTTTTTAAGGTAGGAAATGTTTACATTTAATTTCAACAGAAAGGCAACATTTTGCATTACATCTGAAGGAACCTTTCCATATCTTAGGTAAGGTACAGTATTTTACAAATAGCTTGTTTTTTTTTGCATATACTGGACAGACACCTTTATGTCCAGCTTAGTACTGAAAGGCACTATTTAAAAAATGGTTGTTTGCTTGTTTGCCTCCAAACTTGCCTAACTGGCTGTATACTTTTACAAGGTAGCTAATCAATTAAGCAGTTATGTTCCATTAATGTACAAATTATCCAAGATATGACTGGCAAACATTATGTCTCAGTTGCCTAGGTCAACCAGTGATTCATTTACTTTGAGGCCAAGTAGCGTTGACAGATGGGATGGTGCTGCGCGTGGTGCCTGGCTGGGTTCAGATACACAACTGGCCAATGTCTGTGTAAATGTGGCATTTTCTCCCTATGTATGCATGATTTTACTGCAAACAATCCACTTTTCCTTCCCCATCCCAAAGTTATACATGATAGGTTAACTGCCATCAAGCTCAGTAAGTCAGTTATATGCATGACTATCATCATCATCATAGCAAGACTTCACAAACAAAGATCTATGAAGGGTGCAGTCCACATCCACTGGAGGCTTGCTGATGGCTGAAGAAGCCAATTCGAGATAGGCCGGCATTGGTGAAATTGCTCAAAGAGACACAGGTTGTGACAGTAAAAGACCCATGACTCAGAGCTGTATAAGAGAATGGTAAGCACAACGGTGCTGTTCACACTAATCATGATGTCTTTCTTCAAATGAATGTTATACTGTTTGCCTTGGGCTGATGAAGGAACATGGTCTTCTTCATGCTGACCTCAAGTCTTTGCAAAGTGTATTGTTATATTCTGCAGGGCTGTTTCTGAGTGAGAAAGAAAGGGCAGCAACATCAGCAAAGAGAGGCTCTCGGATGAGCTGCTCCAAGGTTTTAGTGTGGGCCTGCAGATATCTCAAATTGAACAGGCATACATCAGTGCGGAAACGAATGTAGATGACATCATAGTTGTCAAGGTTTTCAGTGGCTGTTGGAGCATCCTGCTAAAGTAGATGGTGAAAGGAGTAGATGCAACGATGCACCTTGCTTCACTCTGTTCTTGATTAAAAAAGGTTCTGAGAGGTCTTTTGCCTTATTCTGACTTGTACGGCCTGATCTTCATGAAGCTGGATGACCATGCTAAAGAACTTTGAGGGACGCATCAAATGCTGCATGACTTGCCACAGACCTTTCCTGCTCACAGTGCTGAAGACCTTATTAAGATCTACAAATGTCATACACAGTCCAAAATGACCTTTGGTTAGGCCACCTTTTAATAAGCCCCTCTCCATATGTAGCAAGCAGTGCTATCCTTAAAAAAAGGCTGCTTGATTGGTCATCAATTCCAGAGTCAACACCAGATGACCAATGTTGTGACCCGCCTATATGCAGGAACGGAGCTGCAACTCCCAGTGGCATCTTCCACTTGCCGTTTTTGCTCCTTTACCATTGCTGAAGGACTGTAGAGTAATGAAATTGGCTGTAGATGTGGGCAAATCTTCCAGCCTGCACAATGGACATCTTTTAGGTGGAGTGCAGTTTGCATGGCACTGCCCCCACCCTATACACACAGGGTTTAGTGAGCTGGGATGGTGACAGCGAGGTCCTCCAGTCTGTAGGTTTTACATCGGACTGTTCTTGCCCTAGGCTCTGGGTCAAAAAAGAGGGAAAGGACTGAGCTGTGATTGTTGGTGATTGTGCATGGTGCCATGTAGAGGAAAATCAAAGTGTGATCGTCAATCAAATTGCAGAAGCCAATTATGTAATAGGAACAAGAAGAAGAATGAAAGCTACATACAGCATACAGTAAAGCAACCTGTTGGTAGTCATGGAATAATAATAATTGTAGCCACCGAAATATAAGGCGAGATCAAGCATGGGTAAAACGCATGCCAAAAGAAATCTCTCAGTCCAAAAGTTTGTTTTTAAAAATATTTAGTGAAAGTTCAAAGCAAATAATCCACAAAAGGATAAAGAAAAAAGTTGTTACACACGTTGAATAAAATTTAAAAAAAGGGAAAATGTATCTTTTCTAAATTTAGCTTTTCTTGAGAAACTTTAGTTATTTCTGTACTTAAAAGTTCTTTACTTCTTATATACTTAAAGATTCTTAGCTTCTTCTTCTGTACACTTTAAATGCACGGCTCTGCACTTAAATTAAGTGCTGTTTTCTTACATATTACTTCACACACTCAAAAGGCCCTGAGACCTGTAGGCACGTAAGCACGGGCACAGTTTAAAACCATATGCCCTCTACAACTTACACATGGCAAGGCTGGTCATTAACTGAAGGTTAATGTTTAGTCAAAGCAGATAGAAATAGCTAGAATATACCAATTTTACTCAACTTACGGGGATTATAGGACCCTCCCATAGATTATGCTTTGTCATCTAGTAAATATTTATGAATCTTATATAACTAGGAAAATGGCTCTTACAATAATAATAATAATAATAATAATAATAATAATAATAATAATAATTCATTTTATTTATAGGGCACTTTACATTTGTAGTAAATCTCAAAGTGCTACATTAAAAGTTTACATAAAGGCAACACAAGTTAAAAACAGAGATAAAACAACAATAATTAGTAGCATTCTTGTTAATATGCTTTCCTAAATAGAAAAGTTTTTAGCTGTTTTTTAAAACAGCCCACAATCTGCTGTGTTCTCAGGCTCTCTGGTAGGGCATTCCAGAGCCGTGGAGCAGCCACTGCAAAGGTTCGATCACCCATTGTATGAAGTTTGGTAATAGGGGGGCTAAGGCAGTTGGTATTTGAAAAATGGAGGTTTCTTGTAGTGGATTGTAATATAAGGAGTTCCTTAAGATATTGTACAGCATTTCCATGGATACACTGGTGAGTAAGCAGACAAAGTTTGTATTCAATATGGAGGTGAATAGGGAGCCAATGAAGTGACCGAAGGATTGGTGAAATTTGTTCATATTTCCACACCCTCATCAGGATCCTTGCAACACAATTTTGAATTTATTGTAACTTTTGAAGGCCCTTGTTGGGTATCCCGGTGAGGAGTGCATTACAATAGTCCAGCCTGGAGGAGACAAAGGCATGAGCCAGCTTTTCAGCATCACAGAGGGAGAGGCAGGGACGTAGTTTGGCTATATTTCGGAGATGAATGAATGCAATTTTACAAATATGATGGACATGTGTATCAAATGACAGATGGGAGTCTAACTTGATACCCAAATTTGTAACTGAAGTGGAGAGGGCAATGGTACGGTCAGAAAAAAAATACAATTTACAGAGGAACGAAATTGATGGGGAGTACCAATTAAAGGAACTTCAGTTTTGGTGCTGTTCAGCTTGGGGAAGTTCTTGGACATCCAAGCCTCAATCTCATCCAAGCAAGAGGAAAGAGTTAATGGAGGTGTAAGGGAGGTCGAATCCAGTCTCACATAGAGCTGCGTATCATCGGCATAACAGTGGAATGAAATTCCATGGCTGCCGATGATGTGACCCAGGGGTAGTATATAAGTGTTGAAAAAGGTCGACCCAAGGACTGATCCTTGTGGGACCCCAGAGGTGACAGTATGGGTATGAGTTTTAGCATCCCCCAGGGCCACTAACTCAGCCCTATCTGTGAGATAGGACTCAAACCACTCCAGAGCAGTGCCAGAAAGTTTAATTAATTAGTGGAGATGATGGAGGAGAATATTATGATCTACTGTATCAAATGCAGCTGTGAGATGCAGAAGGATAAGGAGTGATGAACTCTGACCAGGGCTGTCTCTGTACAGTAGAACCTCGGTTCACAACCATAATTTGTTCCAAAACTCTGGTTGTAAACCAATTTGGTCGTGAACTGAAGCAATTTCCCTCATAGGATTGTATGTAAATACAATTAATCCGTTCCAGACCAAACGAACTATATGTAAATATATGTTTTTTTTAAGTTTTTAAGCACAAATATAGTTAATTAAACCATAGAATGCACAGTGTAATAGTAAACTAAATGTAAAAACATTGAATAACACTGAGAAAACCTTGAACAACAGAGAAAACTAACATTGCAATAGTTCGCGCTATAGCGCTACCAACCGCTGGCTAAAAGCACTTTTTTAATGAGTTTTAAGCACAGGGAAAAAAATGAACATTTGAAAAAATCTGTAATTTAATAAACCAGCAAGAAAAATAACATTGCAACAATGCACGCTACGAACAGATCGCTGGAAACAGAAATGAAAACAAAATCAAGCCTAGTGCATTCTTTAACTGCCTTCCTACCTTAATGCGTCCAGCTCTCTCTCGCGCTGCCTGTGTGTCTGCATCTCGGGCTGCCTCTGTGTTGTGTGTGTGTGTCGCTCTCTCTCGCATTGCCTCTATGTGTGTGTGTGTGTGTGTGTGTCGTGCTCTCTCTGGCACTGCCTCTGTGTGTGTGTGTGTGAGTCTCTCTCGCGCTGCCTGTGTGTGTGCGCGCGCCTCTCTCGCGCTGCCTGTGTGTGTGCGCGCTGCCTGTGTGTGTGTGTCTTGCGCTCTCTCGCTCTCTCTTTTGCTCTCTCTCTCTCTCTTGCTCGCTGCACAGGAAATTCACAGGTAGAGACTGAACATGTACAAACCGAAAGGGAAACTGGCTTGTTCGTATACCGAGTGTGTGGTCGTGAACCGAGGCAAAAGTTTGGCGAACTTTTTGGTCGTAAACCGAGTTGTACGTGTACCGAGACGTTCATGAACTGAGGTTCCACTGTACTTTGAGAAGATCAGAAACCAGATTGAAATTTTTCAAACAGATTGAATTTTTTGAGGTGATCCTGAAGCTGGACCAAAACAGCCTTTTTCAAAACCTTAGACAAAAATGGAAGGTTGGAAATCTGGAGAGAGTGATTAATGATATCAGCAATAAGAGGGCTTAAATCTGATACATTAGCTTTTACCAGAGGAGAAGGAAAAGGGTCCAGTGAACACGTTGAAGGCCTCATCCTCTGGATGATGCCCTAAACTTCTTTAACTGAGGTACAGAGAAACTGGGAGAGGCAGCCCATTGGCTTTGATATGGAAACATCCAGCGATTGAGGGCTGGAAACAGACAATGAGGAGCGGATGGTGTCTATCTTAGAGGTGAAATATTCAATACAATTATTACACTGCTCCTCTATGAAATTATCACAGGTGTAGGTGTGAGGATTGAGTAAATGATTTATCATGGAAAAAAAGTTGTTTGGAGTTTCCAGGACTGTTATTAATTAAATTTAAATAGTATTGAGATTTGGCGGTGGACAGTGCTCTAGAGTAGTTTTTTTGTTTTTTTTTTCTCGATAGACTAATTTGTGGACTGTTAAACTGGTCGCAACAAAACGCCGCTCAAGGGCTCGCCCAGCTGCTTTCATCTGTCGAAGCTCACTTGTAAACCACGGTTCAGATTTTACATATTGGGGCTAGAACCTTGCTCTTGGCCTTAATCAAAAGCTAACAGTATGACCTGATATGTCATGAAAAATTAAAAATATTTTAAGTTACAACAACCACAGGTAAAATGTTTAAAAAATACATAATACAGGATGTAAGAATGAGAACAAGAGAGATAGATATGAGCCACCTTTATTCATGTGTCCTACTATAATATGGTAGAGATACAGTGACACAACGGTTACCTCTGCTGCTTCATGAGTCCAGCATATTGTATTTGAATCCCACGCCTGATTTTAATTAATTAATTAATTAATTGAATTATTTATTTATTTTTGTGCACACATGTTTGCATGTTATCTCTTTGATAGAAGGTTAAGCTAACTGGTAAGTATAAATTAACCTAGGTGGGACTGTTTATGAATGTTCACATGTAACCTCTTTGTGTCTAGTTAAAAAATAAATTGGATTAAGTTGGTCTGAGAATATATTATATTATATTATATTATATTATATTATATTATATTATATTATATTATATACTGAGCAACTGAATGTGATCAAAAATGGGGCATGTGCCTTCTTGGCAACTGTAAATTAAATTAATTCCTCTTACTTACTGTCAATTAGAATAACTCCTTTTCCCCCACCTCAAAAATGTCTCCTATAAAAACAATTATTTTTTCTTAAACAGTCTATATAGGTGTGTTGTGATTATATTTTAATCCTCAATGCCTACACTCCATTGAAATGTTAAATTTGCATTCTCATGCCCTGAATTAGTTGGAAATGGAGTCTAGAGTCTACTGCATGTCATTATACATTATTATTCTTTACTTTCATGCTCTGTATTTGAACTTAGATAGGTAAATAACTATTGCTAGGAAGGAGGAAAAAACAGGCCTTGCTCTTTACTAGAATTAATCCTCCCACTTATGAAATATGTATGTAATTGGCATTGCATTGTTATATCATCTTCCTTTATTTATTCCTCATCTCCACCTTCAGGCTTCACCCAAACTTCAGTTGCTATGATACCAGAATGGATAGGATTCCAGCTAGTCAAAGTTCAGCCTTGGGAATGTAATTTTCCAGCTGTACTTCAGAGAAGATAAGGCGGTCTAAAACTCCCTATTAACATCTAAATCTTACTTCGGAAGCACCGCTTAACTATCAATATTTACCTAAATCATCTCAGTTCTATGGGCATGGGTATAATACTGCAGAGGCTTGCTTTATTTTTGTCTTAGTGTTTTAAAATGTTTTATTGACTCTTACCCAATAATGGTGCTCTGCCTTCATGAATCTGTCATGTCAGACAGTACTTAATATTCAGTCTAAATTACCAAGCATTGATTGCAACAATAATTTCAGTTATCTATTGACATCTTATGCTGTAAGCACTATTATGCCAGCTAGTTCACTTTTTATCCATTTGTTCAAGCAAGAGTCTACTTGGGAATATGTGAGGTTAATAAATAATCCTAATCACTAACTAGTCTCCATGTACTTTGGATAATTTCTCTGCTACTGGCAAATAATTCCTGCTATGTGTCCAAGGTGTGTTTTTGTGTCATTTCTTACTGGGCTGTGTCTGGTATATTGTACCTCCAATGTGAGAAACCCAAGGTGTATCATCACCACACAAACAAACCACCTCAACAGGCTTTTCAACCTAGAGATCTTCTCCAGTGTTTGCTGAAACCCTTGTGGACAGTTATGCTCTTCATCATCTGCTACACCAACATGCACTCCAATAATCGTACTGCTCGTGAGTGGTGGTAACCTGTTAAGACTGCTCACTACCAATATGTTTTTCAGTATGTTTTGGTGAATTTGGCTCACTAATTTTGAAGCGGAGTTCTGTCTTCTTGCTTAGTTCTTTATGTCTTGTTGTTGTTTTGTCGCCAGGCTTAGATTATAAGAGACGTTCAAAGTTCCTTATGATTAGCCTTCTTGCCACCAATAGAATTTACAGAACAGGGGCCTCATGTATGAACGGTGCGTATGCATAGAAATGTTGCATAAGAACTTTTCCACGTTCAAATCACGATGTATAAAACCTACACTTGGCGTAAAGCCACGCACTTTTCCACGGTACCTCATACGTTGTCGTATGCAAGTTCTCCGCTCGGTTTTGCAGACTGGCGGCACCTAGCGTCAAAGCAGTGCTACTGTTCCTGTGTGGTTACTCTTTATTTTCCCAAGAACTATAAACGCACTCAATCAATTGCTCCTTGTAGAACTGTTTGTACTAATAAGTACAATTACCCCACTGTAAACTTGCACTACAGTTATAATATTACACAACCTGCGGCACTTTATAAAGCGTGTATTTACATATGATGACGGTATCATTTGTAAGATGAAATGCAGCAAAATATGTTGATTATATTATACAGATAAAACTTTAACTTCATTTAAATAATCTGTATTGTTAATAATTAAACATGTGAGGACACGGTGCCGCAGTGCTTGCGTGTTCACGTATTGTTCCTGCCTCGCGCTGTATATTTGCTGAGACTGGTGCAACACTGGAAGGATAGATGGATAGAATAATTAAACACGTACTATGAAGATATTTCAATGTTCCTTAAAAGTTTTGAAGAATCGTCGTTGTAAGCTTACAAATGGCTTAACGTCTATTACAGAGCTGATTGTGTGGCGATTGGGTATTTGGGGAATGAAAAGTAAGGACAAAAATTGAAGGTCAGTACGTTTGAAAGAGACAGTACTGCTACAATAAATTATTTCATCGAAGGTCGCACATGGCGCAGCAGCATCTTGTATGAGACATGAACAATCACTGCGCCATTGTGTTCTTAATAACATGCTTTCATTCCAATCATTATGAAAATGATATCACATATACATCTCAGTATTTTAATTATTCAGAGAGCTGTAATATCACGAATGTAATGGATTCTGTGTCCTGTCGGAGAAAGAGAAAGAATGGAAGCACGTAGTGATTCACACACATGCAGCACATTGAGTAACTAACGTGCTACTTTAGTTATGATGGGATTTGAGAAACTAGTAAATTAAATGGTTTTAAGATGAAGTTTATATTCTACTTTAATGACAAAATAAACTATGTGATTAAAGTGGATATTTTGAGATTGAAGTTAACATTTCGTGCTTTTTTCCTACTCTGTGCCTTTTTTTCTCACTGTACCCTAATAAACTTCCATATGACACTCAGACGGTGGGCTATGTCTCGCCTTTTCACAGCAACTTTGATATGTGACAACTTCTTTTTTATGTCGGGCACAGTGCGACTTTGTGAACTTGAGCTTGTTTCTCCAACACGCTATGTCACTCGATCAACTTCCTTTTGTTGATTATACCACTGTATAAACCAACAAATAGTATGTTTTTCTTTGCCTCCACTTGGTATTCGCTGAAATTCTTATATTTTCCCTCTTGCTTTTGCCATTGCCTTTTCACAGAACGCTGAGCTTAAGGTCTATTTATATTGATTTGCATATTCAAAGAGATGTAATTCTGGGAGGAGACGGGGCGGGACAGAAGGTGTGTGCACGTGCTTAAGTTTTCACGCTGATCGGGATTTATGGAGCGGAAGAAAACAGAAGTTGGAGTACGCACAGATTCCTGCATCTGGAATTTTCTGTGCGTAAGCACATTTCGGCTTTTGTGCTTACGTCATGTTATAGTGCGAATTCTACGCACAACGTTATACATGAGGCCCCTGGAGACCAGAATGGAATGTATATTTGTGCCTAAAACATTTTTCTAGAGAGATTATGAGAGCAGAGCATCAGCCTGTCTCATTGAGTAGGGCAAGAAAAGTACCAGGAGGTTATGAGAGGTGCCAGTATGGAGGAAAAGATATGGTACTGTAAACAGCAAAATGAAGAAGTGCGGTTTCTGCATACTGGTGAATGCCAGCCCTTTTCGACCATTGGGGTCAGTCATTATAGTAGAAAATAACACCCCTAAATTCCATAAATGGGATGAAGTGATCTCTACCTAAGAAACACAATATTTCATAATGTATTTCAGTGCTAGCAGGATGTGCTGTCTGTGTCTATATCTATACAAATAACTGTCAAGTCCTTCCAATGAAAATTTTCCTCCAGTTACACCAGTCAGATAATTTTAGCGATTTAAAATACGATTAAAACATTTCAGTAACTTTTGCATCTTATCAGGGGCTTAGTGGCCCAATAATGAGTGTTACTCTTTCAATGCACCCAAGGCATACATTGGTAACAAAAGCCCAATCGCTGTCTGTGTTAAGTTTGCACATTGTTCCCATGCATGCCTGAATTTTTTCCTTCTATTTCACTTTCTTTTAATATCATAGCCTTGTTTGTGTTAGATTGACGCTAAACTCCAAATTAGGCCTGAATGTGTAAGGGTGGTGTGCAGGAGGCTACTATATGCCTTACAAGTAGTATGGCCAGGACGGGCTCAGACTCCATGTGGTGGGATAAATGGGCAGATTTATGCCACTAAAATATAATTTAACGTCAATATTACTAGCTTCCTTCTACCATTAAAGTAAATGGATGAGCTTTATGTAATAAGGAGCCTAGCTGAGACTCATGGAAAAATATGTTAAAGTTATATCAGATTGCCCTTAAGAAACTAGAAATGGAAATCGAGTCTACAGTCTATCACGTATCCTAATACATAATAATTCTGAGGGAATAAATTTAAAAGCTGCATTCCAATAAATCTCGCTATTTTCAAGCACATTATACCACCACAGTCACATTTTATTCACTCTGAAAGTGCAACAGTTTAAAAAAATCCATTTTGCCAGAAAGCAGTAGCTGTGAAAGCCAAGTGCAAGGTTAACCTACTTAAAATTTAAAGCCAAAATAATAATAATAATAATTCTCTATAAACTAGGCCCACCGGGGTTATGCAGACTTTACAGTTAATGGGTTTGTTCCATATTCTCTAATATGCCATCCTTTCCTGAAGCAGTCTGCCTTTTCTTTTAATGTTATTTTTAGAACGACTGCTCCAACTATGTCAGCCTCTCCACAAATCGTCTGCGGCAATACTTCATTAAATATTACATCACTTAAATCCATTCCAACCAGAAATATATCATACAAAACAAAGTAACCAAAATTTTGTAATTTGACTTACTGCCGCACTGTCATATCCACAGTGTCAGCTTTTTGTGATTTTTTTTCTTTGTCTTTTCACTCTGCCATGGACAAAAATTAAATGTGTAAATGGAAACAAGCAAAATCCTGTTAACTGCAGATTCTGTCATAACAAAGAAAGAGAACCTATTTATTTTGATTTTTACAAAATTAAAACAGTGCATACAACCTATTATAAACATGTCATTTTCAATTGTTACAATTGTTTTAAGGGGTTTCTTAAATAAAATAATCTTTTAAATAAGTTTCTGTAATTTGGTAAACAGAGAATCTGCATCAGAATAAAAAATTAAGGAACTAGCTGCATCTCATTTATTACAGTTTGCTAAATGTGAAAACTAGTGTCAACACTGGACACCTGTGTGACCAAGCTATTGCCTTAAAATGGTGTAGCAAATTCTTCCAATTTCCTACTTATCTCTATTACTTTTTCTCAGTCTCTTATTGAGGATTGCGTTTCGAGGACATTGTAGGTCATCAGAATGATTTTACAACCCCAGAATCCAAGCTACTGTATATACACGTTTGAAAGATGGTTTATATTAGCCAACCCTTGACTGCTTTATCTTCCTTTCAAAGGAACGATGACTTGGGTGAGCTGAACAGAATTTGCCTGTTGTGCATCCTTTAATCCTGTTTCTGTTCAAGCTTATGATTGCATTCATAACAGTAAAACATTCTTTCACTGAATTCGATTAATGAAAGTTTAGGATTGAAGGAAACATCATTAATGATGGTGATAATCAAGACTTTAAACAGGATATATACTACATAATATGTTAACTGTTAAAGATTGCCTAGCATTACAGGACACATAGGAAATAATTTCAAGTACTGTATGTATTTTAGAATTAATTCTTTGAGGGCTGAATATTTTTTTTTTCTGAAAAGCACACAAAGCAAAGGTTTCACATGTAAATCAACATAAAACGTCTGTTGCTGTGGCTGCTGTCAGCTCCTGTTCAGCGTCTCTGGTGGTTGTGTAGGGTGACATACAAGAGTGGAGGAAAATGCACACAGGTAGATTACATCCTATGCAGAAGAGTCAATCTGAAGGAGATTGAAGACTGCGAAGTGGTGGCAGGGGAAAGATTAGTTAAGCAGCATAGGATTTATTATCTTTATTCAAACCCATGAAGTAAATTTTACTATATTTTACTGATACCTATACTACAGTGCACAATATGACCCTGCAAAAGCAATTTTCTAAATTGCTACAAAGCTATTAGCGACATGATATGATGTACTTTAAAGAGAAACAGGCAAGAGAACTGGTTTTGCAGCTGCGGAACAGACTCAGCCAAAGTGCTTCAGTGCCAACTCTACCAGGTTACAAAACACCACATCAAAGATTAGAGAATAAAGAAGTAAAACATTTGACAAACGAGAGTAGACTATTCAGTCCATCAGACTTATTTAGTTAGTTAATAGATCATTTGTCCCAGTGTCTTATTCAGACACTTCCTAAAGTTTATAAAAACAACCCTCCTGATAGGTTTGAGGAATCTGATTATCTTGGAATGAATATGAACTAAGTGAAAGAAGGTTGAAATGAAACAAAGGAGGATGTGAAAGACGGTGTAATGTTTAGCTAAATGTTATGAGCAAAAACATAGAAACAAATGAAGAATAAAATGGATAGTTGATGCCAGTTCAACAATGAGAAATATAAATTAACAGCTGGAAAAGATAATGACTATATCACCTGAGAAAATGTGACTAAAAATTCTTCTTAAAAATTCTTCTTAGGACAAAGACAAAAGAAACATTGTTAGTGTACTTAAAAATCCTGAATGTTTAGAATGTGTACATCCTGCTAAATTCATATAGGAGCTATTCACTGGGGCAATAAGAGGCAATGCCTATGACCACTGAGTAATCACTGTTACAAAACAAAGTACTGACCACAAGTAAAATCAAAACAGGTATTGCCTCTATGTTGTTAAATAAGAGATGTGTTGTTACCAAAACTGAGACACTAAAACCATATAAAGAGTCGTAAAGTAGAAAGGTATGAGTTGTGAATCAGAAAACAAACTACTAAGAACAGAACAATGAGGTTGCTAACTGGATGAATCTATAATTTCAAATGCTGTGTGGAGTTATAAAGCCAAGTATCTGGGATGAAGCGCATAGTGGATTCTGGGAGGCAGCCCAGGACCTCACCTGGATCTTTCCTTCCCCGTCGGTGTGGGAGCGGTGCCTCAGCGAGCGTCTTCTGTGGCTCTCTTCTATTTTTTTTTTTTTTTAAGCATGGCTGTCTTGCCGCATGTGCACATGCCTCGCACTGCTGTGTCGGGTTGCCACAAGAAAAAAATTGCAGCTCTCTGCATCACAGACGCACCGCTGCCCAAACCCGACACAGACAGACGTGGCACGTTTTTATTTTTTCCTTCTTCTCCCCGTAGGAAATGCTTTCCCCCGTTTCCCATGTGTACAACAAAGTCACAAGCACAGCACAAAACACATTCCTCTTCTGTCTGCCTCCATTCCTCCTGACAAGCTTCGTCCTCTTCCACCCGACACTGACTCCCAGAGTAGTGGCTGCTGGCTCCTTTTATAAGGCACCCAGAAGTACTCTAGGTGCTCGATGACCCATTTCCAGCAGCACTTCTGGGTGAGGCGGAAGAGCTGCAAATAAGGGCTTAGCAGCAGCTGCAGCCCTCCTGGTGGCACCCACAGAGCTCAACAGGGCTGCATCAAACTCCAGCTCCCATGGAGCCCTGCAGGAGTCCGAGAAACTGCTGCAACACAGGGGAGCTGCCACCTAGCTCTCCGGGGGACGTAATGCCCTGTATACGCTCCCTCCCCCGGTCCTTCCAGTGTGAAGAAATATATTGTGACACGTGAGTCACTGTCTTGTACCCCAAAAAGGAGGCTGAGTCTCAGTACTTTAGCAAAACCAGCTTTATTCAACTTGAAACCGGGACAGCACTGTTATTTATTGTAGCGGGATCTACCACTCTCCTATATGCAGACACAGCAAACGGGCAGGGTTGGTGCCAGGTCAAGTTATACTGTTCTCTGCATTTATAATGTCCCTTGCACCACCCATCAGTGACAGGAACTTATAGCACAACCACAATCAGCTGGTAGTGGTTTCCGCAGCAGTATGCTGCAGTGCTGTGACTGCGATTGCCTCTGCGATGGAGCCTTCCACAGATGCGGCAATCATGCTTCAGCGTGTTGTCCCATGGGGGGGGTCCCAAAACATCTTCCCCCTTAGCTTTTTCACACTGGTGTGGGCAAAGCGACTGTCTAAGTTGGGCTCGGCCAGGCAAGATGTTTGATTACTTCCGCGGGTATCAGTTTTTTGATTATATTAATTAATTATTGTACATTATATATGTTTTGGTTTATTTCGGATATTATAGTTATTCTTTCATCAGTGACGCAACCTCATCACTATTTTGTCAACTGTGTTACAGACACAGGCATATTATTTACCATTGTCAGGTATGGTTGCTGGTCACATGATCAACTTCAGCCATGCCCTTCATCACTGTGTGAATATATTTAATATACAAGTTCCATTTCCTAGTTTGGACTAAGAAATCTTAAAGATAAGGAACAAAGACACATCTTGTATAATGCTTGTCAAGGTAAATCAACATTAATGACTGAAATGATCTTTCTGCTTCATTCTTTATATTTCATGTCTAGTTCTTAATATCCCTTGCTTTCTGACTTGTGTCTGACCTTGAAAATGCAAATTGTTTCTCCTAAAACATATTCATCTCCTGCTATTTAATTTAACGTCTTCCATGTTCCTGCTCCATAAGCAACCATAACAATTACTCTTCTGATGTGTTTTATTATTTTTGCCAATAATACTAAAGCATAACTGTTTCCGTTTTATTATTTTCTTTCTGTGTCTATTTTCTTTGTCTTCTTTGTATTTTCATTTACCAATGAATACTTCATTTCAAGTTTTATGAATGTAGTGTATATTTTTCTGTTAAATACTGCTCCAGATGTTTTTTCAACACTTCGTGACATCTTGAAGAACTGGTAATTGTTCGATCTTAGCCTTGTTTGGTAAAGCAAGACAAGGAGGTTCAGGGGGCCTTAGGAGGATTAGGTGGTTGGGGCGGAAGCTTGTCAAACTTTGTTAGCCAGCATTGATGTCTGTGAGATGTTTCATGTCTGTTGTATCATGACAAAGTGTAAAAATGAAAAATATTGGCCAAAATTACAGTCTATTTTATTTGTCACATACAAATTATTCATATAGTACAATATGCAATTAAATGCTTAGTTGCTTATTTCTTATGACTGTGTCTTGAGACAAATCTAAAGAGAAAATAATGATACATAAATTTATAAATTCAAATATTACTGACAGAATTATAATTATGTAATAATAATAATAATAATAGATTACTTAACTTAATGTGAGAGAGTTAACAATAGAGCATCATGTATTTCTAGACACTTTGAATGGACTGTGGCAAAAACTGCTCTCTCTGAACTCGACTTTACGCAGTGGTAGCATTTACCTGACCGCAGCAAAGAAAAGAGGCCATTGTTGGGATGACTGGTGCCACAAATCATTTTTCTTGCCCTGGTTTGGTGTAAATGTCCTGGAGGTTAGTGAGTGTAGACCCTGTGCTTGTGATGTGTTCAGCTTAATGCACCACTCTCTTCAGACACTTGCAGTCCTGCTGCATGCTATTTCCAAACCAAGTGGTGATACTTCCTTTCAGAATACTTTCGATAGTGAATGTATAGAAGTATCTGGGAAGGCAGTCTGAAATCCCTGAGGCATCTGAGGTGGTACAGATGTTGCCATACTTTCTATACCAAGGTGTTGATGTGTTTGAACCAGGTCAGATCTTCCTTGATAATAACATCAAGGTATCTGAAACTTTCCACCCTCTTTACCTGAGTGCTGTGTAACATACGTGTGCATGGGAGATAGATAAAGGGCTCAATTAAGGGTAATTCCACTCCAGACCAGGAGGTGGAGGAGTGCACTAATCCTTTCTCTTTTTCCACTGCAGACCAGTTACGGAAAATTCCGCTTGGCCCTGATGACGTCATTTACAGTTTCTGGGGCCCCGATAACATCACTTCCGGCCCAAGCCCAGATGACCTCACTTCCTCTGCCTTTCTTTAAAGCCGCCATCTTTACCTCACCTAAACAGTTCTGTTTTGGACTCCAATCTGTACACAACTGTACTATCTATTTATCAACCTTTTTGCAGCCAGGTTGAAGTATACGGGAGGCTGTCCCAAAACTTTTTGTGTCTTTTTTGTCGTTCTTTGACAGTTGTTAATACCGAGGTAATGCCTCTGCTGTTTCCTCCCAAAATCCACATCTCCTTTGTGTTGCTAACATTCAGAAAAAGACTGTTGCCCTGATGCCAGTGTGGCAGATTCTCCACTTGATTCAGTTAATCCTGTTCATTGTTGTTAGATATCATTCCTAAAACAACTTTGTCAAAATGGTGAAATGTATGATTATTATGCACCAGAGCCACTGAGAGCAGCATCTCTGTCTTTGTGTTTTCAGTGTTGGTTGCGTAGTTTAAGCAACTAATGCACCACTGGATTCCTAGTAAACTGGCTAATGTTACTGACTGAATCATAGAGCATCTGTGACCATTATCTGGAATACCAACAGAAGATATAAATTTATGCAGCTGAAAAGATATTGTGATATTTTATATACATTGCCTTATCGTATACTTAACTGGAAGAATCCTAAACCACCTTTTAACTCAACAGGACAGTGATGTCTTTTATACTTATAGAAAATTCCCTACCAGAATGATTCACAGCCTTTTTTCAGAATTTGGAAAAAATTTGTTGTGTGATGAGGAAGGCAGGCTCTATTGCAGGCACGGAGCTAGGTCTCAACCTAACGTCTTTGATGTTCAGATATACATGCAAGGTAACTTATTTTAGTTACCTTGTTCACAGAGGTTTAATTCATGGTATCTTGTTTTAAATGTTTGTTTGTTTTGCTTAAGGCCTTATGGATTATAATGTCTTTATTGGTTGGCTTTTTTTTTGATCTCATGCAAACCTCTTACATTTCCCATTGAGAACAGTTCATCTTGTATCTGTGAAATTGTAATTTCTTCTCCCTTTTCACCCATAAACCATGCTACCTTCTGTATTTTCTGTTCATTCCAGTTTTCTTGCTGTCCAATTCGGCTGCATTTATTATGCAATTGTGCAGCCTCTTTCATCACTCAGGCTTGGCTCCCACTTGCACTTTATCACTATTAGAAAGAAGGCAAACATTGTTTTTTGATGGTAGTAAGTTATTTTTTTAAGGCATTCAAGAAATTCACTCCAACCTTTATTCCACCTCTAATGTGACTCTCCTGTCTAAAACCACTGAGTGTATTGTTTCATCTTAGCTCAACTTTTAAATGTTAATCATCTTGTAGAATCTTTCCAGTCATGATTTCAACCCCATCACATCTCGCATATTCACATTACATATTCTTTCAATAACATAGCCACAAGACCTAGTATCTTCTTATGGGATCTCCAGCACATTTAAAAGCACAAATCCTTCTGTTTGAAATACTGAATGCTGTCAAATCACTACTTCATACTCTGTAAAAGTCCTTGATGTTATATTTGACAGTAGTCTGTGTTTTAGAGGCAAGGAAGACTTGATTTGGCCATTTACATTCGTCTAATTCTACCTGTCCTTGTTATTCCTTGAAATGCTTTTGAACACTTTCATTAGCATGAATCTAAATTGTTACAATTCCCACTTGGTATTCTGTTAAAAAGTACCAACACACTGCAACAAATTCAAAATGTAGCCAGTAGAGTTCTCACTTGGACCAAAATAATGATCATACTGTATTTAATATCAGTTGACCCTATAATATCGCCTTCCAGTCAAATACAGAACAATTAATAATACTTTCCTTTAAATTTACAAATTATTGGTATCATTATCCCAGAAATCTGGATGATAAACTGGACTGGACTGCCAATACTGATGCTCTTTGCAAGAGAGGACAGAGTTGACTGTAGTTCCTTAGAAGGCTGGCGTCCTTCAACATCTGCAATATGATGTTGCAAATGTTCTATCAGACAGTTGTGGCGAGCACCCTCTTCTACGTGGTGGAGTGCTGGGAAGGCAGCATAAAGAAGAGGGACGCCTCACGCCTGGACAAACTGGTGAGGAAGGCAGGCTCTATTGTAGGCACGGAGCTGGACAGTTTAACATCTGTGGCAGAGCGACGGGTGCTGAGCAGGCTCATGTCAGTCATGGAGAATCCACTGCATCCACTGAACAGTATCATCTCCAGACAGAGGAGCAGCTTCAGCGACAGACTGCTGTCACTATCCTGCTCCACTGACAGACTGAGGAGATCGTTCCTCCCCCACACTATGCAACTCTTCAATTCCACCTGGGGGGGGGGTAAACGTTAACACTATACAAGATTATAGACTGTTATACCTGCCTCGCACTCTCTCCTTGCATTTTTTAACTTGCATTGCATTTTTATTACTCTTTAATTATTATTGTTTTTATCAGTATGCTGCTGCTGGAGTATGTGAATTTCCCCTTGAGGATTAATAAAGTATCTATCTATCTATCTATCTATCTATCTATCTATCTATCTATCTAT
>JANRMT010062804.1:2572661-2596092 GCA_026402145.1 Polypterus bichir lapradei
TATCTATCTATCTATCTATCTATCTATCTATCTATCTATCTATCTATCTATCTATCTTTCTTATTTGCATTCCTTAACCTGTATAGTTCGCCATTTAAATGATGCTGGGTATTCTCCAATAGTTCCACATAAACAGTTAACACACTGAAGAATTATGTGGAAATAAATCTGTTAGTATACTGTAATTTCTTCCCATGGTGCAGCCTCCTTCATTATCTTTAATGTAAGCTATAACTAGTATGCATATTGTTTTAAAATAACGACTATAAATGTGACTAAAATTTCTGAAGAATTAAGGTTACTAGCAGCATTTACTGTTATCTAGACCTAGCTACATTTACAGTTTGAAAATTTCCTTTTTAAAGGGTGTGTGAGGAGGTACAGTAAAGTAACTAATTAAAAGGGATGTCTATGGCTCACAATGGCCTTTATTTAAAAAAATCAGTGAATAATGAAATTATTGCTGTTATTTTTATTATGTGATACACAATGTAAAATAGCATATCATGGAAAATATAAAACTTTACAATGATTTTGTAAATTAATAAATGGATGCCAGTAAGTGGAATGCTTTCTTGACCCCCTGGGCATAGAAGTGAAGGGGAAAATGAAGACAAACCTGAGTGCTATTATGAACAAAGCTGACACACTAGCGCTGAATACTTTTGAGTAACAAATTATCCAGCAGAACTGTGTCAAGAAACGCTACCGGGGCTATCATATACCAGCGGGAATATGCCTGCATAATACCTCACTGCTACTGCTATGTCAGAAGTTTTCTTTCTTTTTAGTTGTCCTACTTTTTAGTCATTATGATATATCTGAATGTGTGTGTGTGTGCTTGTTTATTTATTTATTTGAAGATCTTCTTTAAAAACACAAATTTCCCCCTGGGGACAAATAACATTCTTTCTACCTCTGCATTTATCTTTATTATGTAAATCTATAGTTCTATTTTACTAATTCATTATTATTTTTTTGTTTTCATTTTATTTTTTATCCTTTGTAATTGCAATTATTTTCCTAAATTCTTGTAAAACACACTGAGATAAATATCATGTATTAAAACATACTACAGAAATAAATGTTGTTTTTGTATGAGGCTTCTGTAAATAAGAGAATTAATTATTTTCTAATCTAATAAATCACCGACCTTTCAGAAAAAAAAGCGAATAAGGGTACTTTTTTTTTTCTTCAAAAAAGCCTTTATATTGAGTGCCATTTAGACATGCATACACAGATCTGTGAGTGGTTCCATCTGTTTCTGTGCATATTCTCCATGACAGACAAATTTTAAAAAGTTTTTTGAGAGGCTTTGGTTTTGCAAAAAGTGTCTTCCTTATCAGAACAATCTGTGCTGAGCTGAGCACCTGGCCATATGGGCTCAGTTTGTATCTTCATGCAACCACTTTAACAGCATATGAGCTGTAATCGTGTTGAGTAATAGTAGGCACAAGCTTCAAAAGCATATTTTAAGAACTCTAATCCTTTGAAAGCATGAACAGAATAACACAGCAAACATTGCTGTCAACTTTGCTTGCCTTATTTACTTCATAGCGGTTCAGCAAATGTGGCATTTTTAAACATTATTTAGCCAGCTATTATGACATAAAGCAATGAGAGCATTTTATAGCACACAAATGCAATAGTGGAAAATCTAATAGACTTGTAAGTAATGTAAAATGATAAAAAAAAGTGTCAGAATGAGGTTTGAGGTCCTGGAGGATTCCCCATTTAGTATAAGCATCCAAAAGAAAAAACACAATAACAAACCACATAGAGAAGCCTTCTGGTGGTGGAGCACCATCCTACACAGAAGCTGGTCAGATAATGATCGCAGAATTCTAGTGAGATGAGGACTTAAGTATTGGTGGGACTGTCCACCTGTTCTAAATACAATATTTAATACTCATATTTCAAGTGTACATTACAAAATTACCAAATATTTGATGAAAACAGGTCAAGTCAGCCCAACAAAGCTTGGCAATCCAAATTTGAATGTCCCAAAAGTTCTACTGTCTACTGCACTGCTTGATAATTTATTCCATGTGTCTGAGATTCTATGGGTGGAAAAATACTGTAAGCCTGTGTTTTTGTTGAACTCATTTTAAAGTAACAGTCTGTGACACCCTGTGTAGTGGCAAGGTTGGCACCAGACTACACAGTTGGCATCTTGTAGTTCGGGACTGACCGGGATCAGAATTGAGAGATGTCAGACACAGAGAAACAAAAAGGTGGCATTTTCAAAAACAAATATGGGTTTTATTTACAGGTTCACAAAAAAAACAATATCCCAATCAAAAATTAGAGAATGAATATTTACAGTTAATTCCCAAAATGAAAAATAAAGACAAAAATGTATATACACAAAATGGTAGGCTTCCTAAAGAAAGAAAACAATCAGGCATAAACTCTCCATCCATCCATTATCCAACCCACTATATCCTAACTACAGGGTCATGATGATCTGCTGAAGCCAATCCCTGCCAACACAGGGCACAAGGCAGGAAACAAACCCAAGGCAGGGCGCCAGCCCACTGCAGGGCACACACACACCCACACACCAAGCACACACTAGGGACAATTTAGGATCGCCAATCCACCTAACCTGCATGTCTTAGGACTGTGGGAGAAAATCGGAGCACCCGGAGGAAACCCACGCAGACACGGGAAGAACATGCAAACTCCACCGTGAGGCCGGAAGAAACTATACAAAGTAAAGTCCAAAGAATATTTATAAGAAAAAAAAACAATGTGTACCGCAAAACTAAAATCTATATAAATATCTCCACCAAAACAATACAATAAGTAAGAGATATCTATACTATTACACAAAAGAAAATATATACAAGTAAGGCACAAGCTGCTGTTTGGTATACTTAAAGAAATTGCTATACCAACCACACTATCCACACCACTTAGTTTAAAGATGACCCTATAGAGCTAGAAGTGCCTCTTATACTCAGGGAATAAATCCTACTGTCAATCCTGCTACACATCGCTGTCTTCCAACCTATAGCAGCTGAGTCTGTTACATTTCTGCACAAGTGCTATGCTCAAACCCTGCAAAACATGCATTAAATATACTAGCAGCCTTGCATGCGCACAAGCACAAGTGCACCCCGACACGCTCTCTGAAAGTTACTTTTTCAGTAACTTCCTTGCGACTTTCTCATGGGATCCCCTTCTTAAAAACTAATGCTTCACAAAATTAACTAAACTAAAATGTTCCTCACTTTTCTTTTTGCTAACGCCTGGGAGACACTTGACTTTATTACGGGGTACGTGCAGCATCCTCCAGCAGGCCTGACCTGGAGTTGCGCCTGCCCTGTCGCCAGTGCTGCACCACACTTAACTGCTGAAGGCAAAGTTAAAATCCTTGCGGAAACCCACCCCAAACTTCAACAATTTAAATAGGTAAGTGCTTTTCTTTTTATTACGTGAAAGTTGTCCTTACACTATTCTTAGATCTTTTTTTTCCTCTTTAAAGTGGTAATCCTCAGCAGGCAGATTACCACACAGTCTAGATCCACATTACTAATTCTTTTTAAGAATTAAATAAACACTTTAATTTTTGCTTTTGTTTGCTTAAACTGAAAATGTCCCACTCCTCCAATCTCTCTTCATAACACATACCCTACAGTCCTGGAATTAGCCTAGAATTTAGTTGCTCTTGTCAGGACTTTCTCCAGTGCTGCTTTGTCTTTTTGTAGTCTGGAGACCAAAATTGCATGCAGTGCTCCAGGTAGGACCCCACTAGTGTGTTATAAAGCTTAAGTAAAACTTCCCTTGACTTGTACTCTACATATCAATTTATATAACCTAACATTCTGCTAACTTTCTTAATGGCTTCTGAACACTGTGGGACACTACACTTATCCCCACCCAATTCTGATGAGGTTCTTTGCACCATAACCCTCTGCTACTTATGTTTTAGCCAATGAGGCTAATTCTACACCTATCTAAACACTGCACATTAATCTCTCACTTGTTTTTATTTGGCACCCACCCTCTCATGTGGGGCCTAATCTTGAATTTAGGAAAGCATTTGATAAATAATATCATATGCACCAGTTTGATTGTATTATTTCGTAGCCTAATCATAGAATTCTAGCATGTTAGTAAAACACAACCTCTCCTGTCTGAACCCATACTGACTGTTCACTAAAACTCCTGTTCTTGCTATGTGCCGCTCAATCTCCTCCTTAATAATTACATCCATTAATTTAATTGTGATGGACATTAAGCTTACTTGATCACCTTTCTTTAATAACCTTGTAATATTTGCTGTTTTCCAGTCCCTAGGAATTTCCCCAGTGTGCAGTGACTTTTAAAAAATGTGGCACGTGTAATGTATACGATTCATTGCTCTTCTGCACTTCCTTCGCTAGAACGACTGTTTACCTGCTGTGGAGCCCATCTCTTTTGCTACTTTACTATCAAATCCACCTCCTACACTGTACTTAGAATAAACGCTTTCTTCCTTATAAATGAAATCTTATGCCTTCACTCTCTACTAGAACTAACACTTTCTGGTATGAGTGCTATGTACTGCTCAGGTCAATTATTCTTTATATACCTTAATTTCTTCCTAGTAAGTAATCACACTTGTTCTTAACCAGTGTCATAGTGACCAATAGTTGACTACTTGCTGTCTTGCTGGAATATGCAACCACATTCTACACTCTGTACCCTGCAAACACTATAGGTTTGAACACAAGTAACTTTTCCAAACACTCAGCTATCTTTTCTCCATGTAGGTGGAAAAGAAACTCTTCTCCATAGAAAGAAAAAAAATCTGTAAAAATTCCTGCATGGCTCCTAAGCAGCAACCAGAAAAATCTAAACTTTTTAGAAGAATAAGTTGCATTTTAATTAATTCCCACAATGAAGTAATTTGCAACACTCAGCACTTCTTCCACTTCAACATGCAAGGATGATGTCAGCATGTAAGTCAATCATAGTCTCAGCTTCCTCTGTGTAAATTTATTGTAAATTGCTGGCATTTTGTAAATTACTTATGTATATTAAAAAACATAAGCATCATCACAGGGCCACGTTTCAAGAAGTCCGATTGTGATGCAGAAGGTGGAAAGTATTAAGGATTGGCAAAGAGGAAAGATTTTGAAATACCTACCCCAGGCATACTTAGCATGTGCTCTGGTGGTTGTTGTAGCCTCCTCACATATCCATAATAGAAAGCAGATTAAGATGAGTGGTGACTAATTTGGACCAACATGAATGACTATCGGCATGTATCTGTTGAATTTGTCTTGTGATCAGCTGATGACCCACACAGGGTTAGTTCCTGCCAGGATTAGTTCAAACTCAGGTTCAGACAGTGAACAGATGGACAGGGAAGTAGAAGATGGACTTTGACCTACAAAGAAAGAGAACAAAATTAAATTTACATTAAACCTCTCTCTCTCTCTCTCTCTCTCTATATATATATATATATATATACAGTATGTAGTATATTAGTGGATAGATATTTGCACAATAATCTCTCTTTTTGTTTAAATTTGAATATCTCAGGAGAATGTGAAAAATACCAATAATTTTAATGAATAAATGCTCTTTCCTTTGATAAATTCTTGTGTGTAATGCATTAAGTAGACAAATAAGAGTTTCAAGGAGATAAAAGGACAGGTGCAGCTCATATCTGGCATTTTGAAAGTGCCAGAAATATCATTAAAATCTCATAGATTAAACACCTGCCATACAGTTTCCGAGGAGTATAGAAATGATGTAATCTTGTAAATCTTGTATTCTTAAAACATAGCGTCTAATTATACTGCCACCATCACGTTGACAGCATCATCAAAAAAACTTTCAAGTTTTAAAAGTGCAATCTACTGTATACTAGAGGTCCTGACTCATTTTAGAAAGGCTAACAGAATTATTAAATAACTCAGGCATCCTTCATAGTTACTTTTCCCTTTCTTCTCTGTTCTACTGAACTGTATAGGGCTTTTAATACTGTTGTGGAAAAAACCTTCTTCTGTTTTCAAAGAAGTCATTCTCTGAGATCAGATGAAAATGCAGAACAATTCTTTATTTGTACACAAGTATGCACAAATGTCTCAGTCCATGGAGTGAGCACTCAATAAAACAATTCATCTGCTTTTATGCTTTTCTGTTACATTACCTCATCTAATATATCACGTCATCTGACTCTTAATATGCATAATATACAGAGCTTCATCCAATCAACAAGTGCCACCAGTATTTTCTGACTCCTTTTGACTCTTATTAATCTGAATATTGCTTTGTAAATAGGAGTGCTCTGCAGATTATTCTTTTTAATTATTCTAATGTCTTAAAAGTTTCCTTTGTGTCTTCTCTATTAATGTGTCAGTATAAAACAGCAAATTTCTGATTTTGGAACATTTATTTTCCAAAAAAATAAAATGTTGCTGAGAACTTCTTGTATTTTTTACCAAATATTTATTAAGTAAATTTGCAAACACAACTTACAGAAAATAAAATATAACCATAAAATGTCAATACAAGATAAAAAAAAAAACATCCTACAGTACCCAGCACACCCCACACAAGGTAATCAAGGAGGAGAGATTGTAAAGCAGCACAAAGGAAAGCTATGTGGTCAATTAGTAAAGCTCAAATCCAGGTGAGTTTGAACAAGTTGTATATATGATTGAACACAGAATATTTGAGATGGTCACAACCATTAATTCCAGCAGAAATTATTAAAGAAAGTGACTTATTAAATTACAGTACACTTTTCAGATCAAGCCTTGATTACTTTATACATCTGCTGCACATTGCAGGACTAAACAAAGATAACAAACAAATGCTGATGACTGATAACACACTGAGCAAGTGACAACAAAATGAAAAGGTGACGGCGTGGCAAATGTGAGAATTTAACCTGCGAATCATCAAATTTTAGACCAAGACAAGAGTGAGCATAGCAACTAGACTCAAGGTAGTCAACCTGCATCAGCAAGGTTTCTTCTGAACTGAAATTTCATAGCAGAGAGGAGTTTCAAGAAGTATTGTCGAACCTCTTCTGGAGAAGCACAAATAGATGGGCAAGGTTGAGTACCCGAAACTTACTGCAGCAGACAAGCGATACATCAAACTGATGTCCCCTTGAAACTGGAAGGCCAGCACTAAACTCACAGAAACAAGCTTAAAGCCAAGTACAATCATCCAAAGCCCACTAAGGTCTTGATGTGGCCTACATTGATGAAGTACTGCCAAAATGCTATTAATGTTTGAAAGAAAATCAAGAAACTTATCCATACACAAAAAGATAAGGACTAGGGTGCTGAACAAAAGGTAGAAAGTCATCTGGGCTGACAAAATATGAAGTTTCAATCTGAAACAAGAGGCCTTGTCTGTACAAAAAGCTGAAAAGCACCACATGTGTAAGGTTCTTAGAAATAAAATTTCTAAAATAGAAATTATTGATTTGATTAAAATGCATTCCAGACTATTGCGAACTCATTAAACCGTTCTCCCTTTTCACTTATTCAACTGTTTGTACATTTCTTATTTATTTTAGATCACTGAACATGTCCAGTGCACTTAAAAGAACACTGCATTTCCATGGTACTGCAGTAGATGCCACTGTACACTGTTCTTTTTCAGCCATTGTTATTTGCACTAAAAAACTGTGCATGACAAGCAAGAAGTAAAAAACTTTGTTGTGTGAGGAAAAGTTAAATAATCTTCGTTTGTTCTGTTTTAGAGTTAGAATGTATAGTATAGCAGAAGGCTGTATTAGTGGAAAGTTCAAGAACCAAAAGTTATGCTATTGGTGACTTGTTGAACATCACAAAAATAGCAATAGTTAATGCCAAGCCATTAACAATTTCCTTCTTTATTGCTTGAGACAGGCAGATATTATGCTGCGTTCCATTTACCTCCGTATTCGGATGTCGGTGCTGGGAATGATGTCACACCCAAGCTGACCGTGTTCCATTAAAACATTTGGAAAACAAATATGGATGCCTCCAGGAAAACCTTTGTTATGCTTGCTTTTCAGAATAAATACCAGTTGATAATAGTGCATTACGTGGTATTTGGTATATCCAAACACTGCAGCAACATGTCCACAGATAGATGTTAGACAGTATATTGTGTACAACTGATTTAATGAGACACACATTGACAGACATGCTAATAAACAGTATTTATACTACAGCTTAAGTTTGTGGTGCATGTCACCATTTTGGATTGGTGTCACAATCTAAAATGGGATAAACTCAAACTTGACAGATCCTCCCTGAGCTCCTGAGTAGGAAATTTTATTTAATTTATTGCGGTGTTCCAGTTGAAAATTCTGACTTCCCAGTTCATATGGAACACATCATTAGTACAACACAGAATTTAATGATAAATAAACAAATGACTAGCAATGAAATGTTGCATATCCCTGCACTCTAATGTCGCTACTGGTCTCTGTAGATATCAGATATCTTGATAGCTAATAAGAAACTTTACAACAGTCCTTACCATTATTAGATGTATCTTGGATATTATTTTTCTCACTGTTATTACAAATTACATAGTATTTATTTGCTTGTTCAAGTTTTGCACATATGTTTGTTGTACAGATGTATAGTATTTGTCACAAAGCAAAAAACATTCAATGTAGATCTGAATGCTGCATAGTATGCTATCACTGCTTCCTGTAATGAAAAACACAATTAAAATAAAGCTTTCAAGATTAAGTACATTATCATCAAGGGACAACTGAAATACTAACATGGCACTGGCGTTATTACTGAAATCAAAACTAAATGCAAAAATCTGTGGTTGTTAAATTCTTTATCACAATGACATTTACGTATTTTAGAATGGTGTTAAGAGAGATTTAAGTTCCAATCCTCTTTGTGCCGAATGGTGCATAATAAAATCCTGCACATTCTCCACCAGATACTGTAGGTCAAAAGTAGAATGAGGAATACATTTTTCTGTGTAAAAGCTTTTGAAGTTTAATGTAGGAACAATCAGTGTGGTAAGATACTGTTTACAAAACTAAGGAATCGATTGATTGTACGTGGATCCGATTTCTTTTCTTTTTCTTTTCTGTTTTGCAGTACAGACAGACTGCTGAAATAATATTTTTTAACTGATATGATATAATGAGTACAGAGTAAAGCAAAACTATCCAAGAGTCATATATAATATTTAAACTACCAGAAGAACAAAACATAAATTAGATTGTAGAATTTGGTATGCTGTTGTCCTTGAAGTTACAGTAAGTTAATTCAAGGATTTTGTGGGGGCAAAAAAGATTTAGCACTGGTAATTTTTCAGAGTAGGACATGCCCTGCAGTGAAGGAATGTACCTTATTGTCCTTCTCAGCATTTTGCTTTTTGCAGCATAGTAAGCAGAATCTGCATGAGGTGTATTAATTATACATCATTTTAATTACCTACTTCATTACTTACTGCTGTCTTTGAATAGCTTTATCTAACTGATGAATTGAAAGACCTACTCATGGAGAGGTAGAAGTCTTCCAATTGCTCCAATAGAAGCAAACACGTACAGTATTAGCAAGGTTGAAAAGTGCTGTAAAGTTTAGGATCACACACTGTATTAAATATGTATAATTCGGTTAAATGTAAACAACATGTTAAAATAAAATATATATTTTTTTACTGTGGGCAGAGAAAAAAATACTTGTAAATAAACTGATTTTATGCAGAAACATAACTCTTACTTCTTGAAAATAAGTGTGTTAAAAGACATTATTTTGTTATTTTGCTATTTGTAACAAAGGTTGCATTATTTCAAAAATCTATTAAAATATTTTCAAAGTACGATTTCATTATTTTGTTAATATGTTTGAGATATTTTGCAATTATGATTGTGTTTTTCCATAAGCATAACTGTATATTGCAACTATATTATTTATTTGTAACTGTTAGCTTTGCCCCCATGTGGCCAGGAACAGATACAGACTTATAAACTATCTGTTTAGCTGTATTCTTGTAATTTACTACAGATATTTTGAAATGGTGCAATGTGGTGTGTTTCTGCCTCATAGGTGCTGGGGCTAAGGTTTATTCCCTAGCATGTCTGTGCATTGTAATCAGTATGAGTGAGTGTGCATGACTGTGCCATTGGATATTAAGCACATCTTTTATGGTTGACCAATTCTGCCATTTAGATTCTTCATATTGTTCAAAGACACACTTGTTCAAAAAAACAGCTTTTTATTATGAATAACTATAAGGGTACTTGCACTGATGGCCAGCTTAAAAAGAGATGCTATTTTGCTTTTCATAGCATATGGGGGTACTTTTTGTACATGGATTACTCGTTTAGTCGGATGTAATTGTTGACGATTTGGCTTGATCCTGGATCTGTCGGTTTTTCGAAACTCTTGCTGGATGTGTTGTCATAGCAGCACATCCAAATCCTCAAACCTGCTAGGAGCAGGTTTGTTCTATGTCAACAAGGATTAGCTCACACACTTAATCAGTGTCCGTGCATGGAATTCATTCAGTCATGGCTTTGCCGTTCATGAATGAGCGACCAATTGATATCGGTGCACAAATTATAAGAAGAGAATTTCATATAGAGAGGGTTTTGCGCGATCGGCAAGATCCTTTATTGCTCCCAAAGGAAATTCTTTTCGAAAGATACTGCTTTAGCCGAGGGCGAATATTGTACCTCAAAGATTTATTAGCACCTTATATTCGAAGTCAAACTAGGCGAAGTCGGGCTCTCACAACCACACAGACAGTATGCATTGCTTTGAGTTTTATTGCAAGCGGCACTTTTTTTTATATACTGTAGGCGATGCGGAAAATCTATCTAAAAGTGCAGTTTGCCAGGCAATTCGAAAAGTCTGTTTCGCTCTGAAATATCTCCTTCGGGTTTTCATAGTGTTGCCTGGACACCTGCGTATGCAGAAAATAAAATAAGCGTTTCATGCCATTGCAGGTACTCAGGCAAAAACACCCACAGTTCCATAAAGAATCTCACAATCAGCCTAATATTCTCATTACCCAGGATTTCCAAATGTGACTGGGGCACATGAGATTGATCAGAGTGGAGTTTGATAAAACATTTGGAAAATGTACCTCTCCTCCTGATGAATAATCAGACACAGTGTCTTCATCAAATATTTAACCTTCGTCAATATCTCGTTGGTCAGACCCAGGTTCTTAGGGATATGACATTCACTGCAACTGACCCTCCCAAAAAAAGAGGGCTATATGGAACACATGGATACCTATGGCACACATTGAGGACAAATATATTCAATGACCATCCTTTACCCGAAATGAAGTGACCACTGCATTCTGCCACTGGTTCTGAGGAGGAGCTTCCCCCTGAAATGCCCTCAGAAACAGGGCGATGGGCATTTTGCTGGAAAGCCAACTCTTCAGCAGGGGTTAGGTCTGGACCGCGTGGACCTCCACCTGTTTTTTGCTTGTCTGCCTTCTTATTAGCTTTAAAATTAATGTTTTTTATATTATATATGATTCTTTATGTCAACAATTCTTTAAATAGTTATATACCAATATTTACCAGTTTGAAATATATTCTTGTACTTCACATGTTCTCCTTGTGCTCACGATTGATCAGGAATTATTACATACTAAATAATAATTAAACTGACACATAGGAAATGAAACGCTGCTTTCAGTAAGTACAATGCACACTACTTAGCGTTTAATTTGTCGGCCACTTTTTGCCAGCCGTCTTTTCTGGTTTGGGCTGCTTTTGCAGTGTTAATTCTTCATATCCTTCGAATAAAAGGTCCTGCTCCACTTGTGTGAAAAGAAAATCATTTTGTCATCGCCTATGAAAGACTTGCTGATCATGTTTTCTAGACTCAAAATATATGGGCTTTTCAATCAGCATTCATGGGCACGTGCATTCATCGCGGATGATTAGATCCAACTAGACTAATCTACTACACGGCTGCGTTTGAAAAACCGACTTATCCCAGATGAGTTTCACCAGCATTAACTTATCCAAGATGAGGCATCTGATCTCGGATGATTTAAGCAACATACGGAAAATACCCCCCATTTCTTTTCACACTTTATTTCACTTGAGTACTTCTGTAGTACTTGGGTGTTGTACCGTGTTAGCCATTATGAATGTAGAGAAAAGCCAAGCAAAATGACACCTTTTATTGGCTAATTCAAAAGATTACAATATGCAAGCTTTCGAGGCAATTTAGGCCCCTTCTTCAGGCAAGATGTAATACAGAAACTGGAGTACCCTATGTTTATATACACACACCAGGACAAGAAACAACATTGGTAAATCTTTAAATGAAAAATCTTAAATTTAAAAAATTAATAGATTCATTCAGCATTCAGGCTAAAATTAATTTAACAAGAGTGAGAAGAACAATGTATGGTCAAGATCTTTGGATAACTGTCCAACAAAGTCCTTTGAAATTTATGATGAGTTTTTCAAAACAATATGGGTCTGTAGACAGGTTATCTGTGTCAGTCTGAGAGATGCAGACAGTCCTCATACCTGGCCATAAAACTCGTCTCTATTCAAGCCATGTGGTAATGTAATAAATTTTAACATGAGTTTAACTTCCCATTCTTTTCTCTCTTGCTGTGTTTTGAAGTTGCTCATTAGCACTGTGACTTCTCACAGTGTCGATGGCTGTTGAAGTGGGCCGCTACAGGAACATCTGTGTTGCCATGTTTAATGTGGAACCTATGTAAATTCATTCTCTGGCAGAGTGTTTGTCCAGTTTCTCCCACATAGAGTGCAGTGTCAGGACATTTCAGGCAGAGAAATAGATAGATCACATTAGATGATCTGCAGGAAAATGATCCCTTTACGTGATGTTTAAGTCGGCAGTGTGGTATAACTATACAGTCTGTATTGTAAATGTGGGCTAAACAACGACCAAACACTGAAAAATATATTTCCTGAACCTCCCCTCCTGGCATACAGATAACCACCAAACCTTCAGCAACTAATTGTCCGAAGCTCCCTAAATGAACCAACAGAAAATGGCACATCTTCCTGCCTAGAGAAAAGATGTAAAACGTGTGCCCACATTTGCTTGGCTTTTTACTACTTGAGTACTTGCAAAACACAGCACCCCTAAATGACATTGAACTACCCAACCTTAATTTAATATTAATGCCAAGGCAGACAATACTGCCAAACCAAAATCCAAGATTAAGTAGTAAACAGAAGAGAACAATGTGAAATACCAAAATCAAAGTGTGTAACGCTCTGGAGCATGATGGGATGTCCAGCATTCTCGGTTCTACAGTAAACTCTTCAGTGTTGTTGCAAATTCAATTTCACACTAATCGCTTATTGTTTTGATTTATTTTTTGGAACAACTCTATTTGAAGTTGCTTATGTGTGTTTATTTACATTTATTTTTTTTTTCTTGGCTTTCATCCATCTTCTATAGTAACTACGTGTTTTGTGTGCTTAGTTGTTTATTATTCGTTTCATGTTTGCAGTATAGTCAGGAAATACAATGAAGGGGGGATTTAGCACTTTCTCTTAATATTAGTTGCTGCTGTATATATGTAAAATATATGTACCTTAGGAGAAATCTGGAAAGAGGCTGTGTGTGACTTATTTATGTGATTTTACAATATACAGTGGTATGCAAAAGTCATAATAATTTTCTGCATGACAAATGATTTGTACACATATTCAACTATTCAGTATGTGTAATGAACTCTTACACTTTAACAATACATTTCCAAAGTGAAAATGAACCATTTTGTGTTGATATATAACTGAGACCGAAAAACTCAAAAGTTAGTATTTACATAAGTATTCTGATGTGGATAATGTAGGGATGGAATTCACCAGAGATAGTCCTCTGACATTTCACATCATATTCACTAGTAATGGTGTCACTTCTTAGCATACTGAAAACATCCAATGATATGCAGTGAAACAGCAATAGAATTCCCTTTTTCTGAATGAAAAACATGAGGAGGAGGAGGTTAGGACCATGCAATGATACAGCGCATTGTTGCACCCACCACATGACAAACCAACTCAGGATCCCAGATTAGGACCCAAGTACAGCCATGCAATGGGTGACACCTCAGCACCACACTAGTTCAGATGGAATGGAACAGTGTGAGGCTTTGTTATGGTGGCTGGAGTGCCAATTCTGCTACGAAACCCCAGGTTTTTCATGTCATCAGTCAGTCAGCCATGACTTATGAAAAATAACTTATAAAACACATTGCTGTTATGGTTTATCCAGATTAGGTACCTTGGGGTCTTGTGAGTGAGGGGGATAGAGATGGTGAGATCAATAGACAGATGAGCACAGCAAGCGCATTTATGCGTTTACTATACCAATCCATAGTGGTGAAGAAGGAGCTGAACCAGAAGGCAAATCTCTTAATTTACCAGTCGATCTATATTTCTACCTTCACCTATGGTCATGAGCTTTGGGTAATGACCGAAAAAATGAGATTATAGATACAAGCAAATGAAAACAGTTTCCTCCTCTGGTCTCTCTCTTAAAGACAGAGTGAGAAGCAAAGACATCTGGGAGAAGCTAGGGGTAGAGCCGCTGACCCTCCACATCAAGATGAACCAAATGAGCTGTTTTTTTGCTCTCATGACCGTTTCATCAGGAGAACTGCCATCTCTAATATTCTGACAGAGAGTCATGGTTCTCTAGATCAGCAATGAGAGGTTTTATAGAACTTAATTTTATGAATTTGCTAGTTTGTTTTTTATGGTTTTTGATTATTGAATTTTTGACTTGGTTACATTTTTAAGCACACCCTTATCGTTCATTTTGCTGTATACAGCTATTCTTTGTAGTAAATTCTCTTCGTATTTTTAATCTGCCAGAGTTTGTATGGGTTTCTATCTGTCACTGAATGTAAATGGTTGTTTTTGAGCTATTCTTTATGCCTTTATGTACTGAAGCCTACTTATTTAGGGGAAAAGCCATTTTTAAGTCTAAGCTTTAATTTAGCCTGGAGTTAGGTTTTGAAATAAGACTTGGTATTTATTGTGACAGTAAACACAATAGCCTAACCCATGTTTGATATTGCTGCTGAATGTCAAATGTCAAAGTTCTTCTCTGACTGTACTGAGAGACAGTAAAAGAAAAAATTAAAAATGACCATGAGAATCAAAAAAGACAAAAACAAAAGATAAAATGAGAACCAGAAAGTCAAAAAACAAAGGCCGAGAAGGCAATAACAGAGAAGGCCAAAAATGAAATTCTTTAGCAAAGGAAACCAGGCTTTATTCAGAAGCACAGAGAATGATCTTCAAGCTCAGGAGACAACGTCAATGGTGCATTCCAGAAGCCAATGACAGGAAGAAAGCAAATTTAAAAGCTTTAAAATAATGCTACCCTTCAGAAAAATAAAATGACAACATGATAAATTGTAAACATATACTGTAATTAACTTTTTAAATATGCCAGAAACACCATTTCTGACCAAATATTCAGAATCCTTGATTCTTAAAACCTCTTGGTTACCAAACTGATATGCACTCAGAAAAGACATAATTTATGAAAATTTCAGCCTATGATACTGATAGAGTTGCAAATTTTTTATAAGATACCTAGGTCATGTTGGGGAACGTGCAAAGGTACAGTGTATTGCTGCACCCACAACATAACGAAACAGCAGAGGATCCTGGTTGGCAACCCCAAAGCAGACATTTTGGCATCCTCCGGAAATGACCATCCATCTGCTGCAGTCTTAAATGGGTGTCCCCTTGGCCTGGTCCAGCTGCTTGGGTTTTCAACAATGAGGTTTCTCCCAAAAGGAAGTAAAGATTGCTTGCAATGCCAGGCGGACAGCCTTACCACCAGCCTGTAGAAGTTCACCCCGGATACCACAGATCCCAGCAGTCTTCCCAGTCCTTCAGCTGGTTCACCACCATTGCAATCTCAGTGATATTGGGTAGTTCACAGCAAATGGAAGATCAACCTCAAGAACTGTGGACTCAGAGATGTCCAGCATCCTAGCCGCAGGATCAGCTTAAAACAACTGTTCAAAGTAGCCAGCCCAGCAGGTCACAACAGCAGCATCATCCTTAAGGGCTGTTCCTTCACCCGCGCTGACTGTGACACTCTGAAGAACAGTTTCAGATATGCGTAATGCTTTGAATCTTCTGTAAGCAGAATTTGGGTCACTAGACCATAGGTGGTGTGTCAGTTGTTCACAGATTCCTCTAACAAACGCTTCCTTATCTGCCCTCAGAGCCCTCACAGTTCTTAGTTCCCAGTACAGACAGGAGCTGCTATCAAATCATGCACTGTGACTCCTCTTGATAACATCCAAGGTGCACTGTGAGGTAAAACACCTCCTTCTGGGAACACTAGCAATGTCAACACAACCCTCAGCATCCCTCAGGGTCTTGTCACAGAAGGTCTCCCACATTACATTAGGATCGTCAGTCGTACCCAAGTCTTCAAGTTCCTCACATAAACTATGTAAAAAAAGACAGTCTTACTTATTTTTAAAAGATTTTGTGACCCTTGATAAGCTTTGAGCCCCTACATAGTGGTTCTCTCTAAATCAATCATTGACTCTCCCTTGTTCCTGATATTTACATCATTATTAAAATCTCACTTGTTCTTTAAACTGCTGGTAAAACAGTGATATTTCTGACTATCATGCTTATTTTTCTATTATACAATTACGCTCTATGTGCTTATCTTTAGTAGAGTCTCATTATCTACTTTGAAAAGTTTGTTAATGGTGCCCATACAGAATAGATTTAATTGTTTGAAAAAGTTTACAAAAATTAAGCATATCCATTTTTCCTGAAGAAAAAGAAACTCAGAAACATAAAATAGTAATGTACTATATATCATTGTAACTGGAAATGCACTATCCATGAAAAAGCACCACCATACCTTTGTGCTGTAAACAGGCTGATTAAAACAACAACCAAAATCAGAATGAACTATTTTGCAAATTCTAGATTTTCTTTTTTATCTCATTATTGGATGCTAAAATGACTTTAAACCTTCATATAGAGAAAAAAGCAATCTGAAGGCATATGAGTAAAATCAGAATAGAACAATTTTTGTAGAACACATATAATGGAGGACACATCAGCTTGTGACTGAACAGAATGACAAAACAACAATTTTTTATTGCTTTTTTAACACTTCTTACCTTAATAAATATAATATGTCTTGTTACATGAATCTAAATTAGACTTGTTATGCAAAGAGTGAACTTCAAAAAAATGGTGCTGTGAATTTAAACACCACAACCAAAATTCTCCATTTGGGCTTGCACTTAAAACATAAAAACTGGCATGAGGCCTTTATTTACTGCTGAAATTACTAAATCCCACACCCAAAATAAAGAAAACTATTAATTTAATTAATGTATTAAATAAATAAAGACTCCAAAAGTAAATAACTAAAATCAAAAAGTTAAAAAATTTCTGAAATATGATTTTTAATTACCTTTCAGACAGCCTTGGTCTCACAATCCCTTCTAACCCATTAACAGCTGTGTTTGGGGTTCTTCCAGAGGGGCTTAAAGTGGAGAAAGACAAACAAACTGTGATTGCATTCACTACACTTTTGGCATGCAGACTTATTCTGCTAAACTGGAAGAACCCAAACTCTCCTCTTTTAAGTCAGTGGGAAACTGATGTGTTATACTATTTGAAATTGGAAAAAATCAAATACTCAGTTAGAGGACTTGTACAGACTTTTTTCAAAACATGGCAGGATCTAATCAGTAATATTTTAAAATAAGTTCTTAAAACACAGAGGAAGCAATTATTTTTGTATTTCTTTGTCTTCTGCATTCATCTCTATTGACTTATCAAACTTATTAATTTAGGTATGTTTACAAGCCTTAAATTGTACGCCGTTTGACTTGCTCTCTCTCTCAGGGGTGGGGGTCAACTTGTTCATAACTCAATTTTACTTTTGTAAAAATTGATTGATTTGTATGGAATGATTGCAATAAAATTAATAAAACTTCAAAAAAAAAAATCTGAAATATTTGTAAAAATATACAAAAAAATAATTAAGCTAATTTTAAAAAGGCAATTTGATCATATACAAAATCAAACTGAAAATCAAAACCAATAATAACAGCAAAACTTCAAAAACCAACTAATATAAATGAAAATGATCCAAGACCAATCAACTTACAAGGTAAAAACACAAAAGGGGAGTCATACAACAAGAGCAGGGAGACTAATTCCTCAGCACTAGCCTCAATAGCTGCAACATCAAAAGGTCTCATCCCTATAAATACAATTACAAGAGAAGTAACAAACTAAACTTACATAATAAAAAAAGCCGAAAACAAAATTACATAATGATTGAATATGTATATATATATGGTGAAAGAATTAAGACAGACACAGAAAAAGGTTTGGGGGCAGCTGCCCATACACTTGAAAATAGTCTGCCAAAAGATGATAGTTGGTTTGTAGTTTTAAGTTTTGCAGACTTTAGTCCAAACAAGAACAAACTGACAGGGAAAACATGGTGGCTTCAAAGTCAGGCAGGGGAAGTGATGTCATCCGGACAGGAACCAGATTTGACGTCCTTGGGCCCTGAACCGGAAATGACATCACTGGGCCTGGAACCGGAAAGGATGTCATTGGATTCAGGCAAAATTTCCCATGGTCGGTCTGCCAATGAAAAAGAGTAAGGATCAGTGTGGAATTATCTCCCTTTAAGCCTTTTAGCTGCCTCCAATTTGCATGTGTGTGACAATATATATATAAAGAAACAATTAAACATTATAAACAAAAAGAAAGTTTAACAAAAACAATTTCATTAACAAACATAACTCAGTAATTTACAAAAAACAACAAAATATACAAACAAAAATAAAAGAAGCTAAAGCCAAAGGTAAAGCCCTGGCAAAAATGTAGCGGGGCTACATAGCAATAGTGTTTTCAATGTTTGTATTGAGTGCGTTTTGTTTCCATCGTCCCGTTTGCTGTTTTATAATGTGTGCGTCAGTGAATGTTGTCCCCGTAAATACAGGGTGATGGAGAGAGACCGGAGCCCCAAAATGGAAAGCACCTGTTTACAATCAATCAATTACAGCTGGCTCATTACTATGTAAACAATCAGGAGGGAACAGAGGAGGAGAAGGAGAAAGACGGAGATTACATTTTTCATGAGCTGTTCATTGAAAATTCAGAGTTGTCCTGTAAACTCCCTCTGCTGCAAAGCAGGGTGAACCCAATATATGTGCTCATGACACTGACGACACCTGCTCTTCAGGACTATGATCATCAAAATTAAAAGTAGTAAAGTCGAAGAAGACTAACTAACTAAAACAATGATAAAAGGAAATGATGTCAATCATATTTTCCTTGCAAAATACATGAAAACTGCTGGAAAATATTTGAAAAACTCCTGAAAACTGAATGAAAAGCGAGCAGACAATGATTGGGAAAAGCATGAAAAACATCAAATGAACTCTGGAAATTTACAACGCAAGTGTGAATGGGCCCTAACAGTTGGGGGGCTCTCTAATTATGACTGACACGATATAATGTACTGGTAACAGAACAAAATTTTTGTTTTTCAATTGCATATGAACTATATGAATACAATTTTATATTAATCTTTCTATTTCTCTGACTCATATTTTTTATTAAAGGAATGTGTACTCCAGATTCCACCTACATATTAAATATGCATGTTAGGGTATTTAGTCATTCTGAATTAGCTCAAGATGGACTTGTAATCTCAACACTAGAATTACCAGTGCCAACGAAAAAACTCATAAGTCTGGCCCACCTTAAATCCCTTCGCACCTTTAATATGTGTTTTGTGTCTACAATGATCTATGTGAACACATCGTTAAAAAAGAAATGTTTTTCATGTTTTAGTAATAAATGACAAAATGTAGACATTAGCTGTATAATGTGTGAAGGCTGATGGCCAAATATCAAATAAACACATTCACAAAAGGTGCAAGTACAACACGATAGCTTCTGTGGTACAGCGGATAAAACTGCTGATTTATAATCCGGAGGTCGTGAGTATATGTTCGCACCTGATCTGATGCTGTTCATTGCAGAGGAGCTTCATTGTTGCTTCTTACAAGAAAAGTTTTTTTGTAGGCTTCAGGAATTCAGGTGTTAAGCAATTGACATTTCTCTGAGGATCTTCCTTGATACAAACCTGACAGATGGTAGAAATTGTCTAAAGGGACCACATCCCACTCTGTCAATTGGAGGAGATTCACCAAAGGGTACACAACCCCTTGCTTTGATGATTGGTGGCTATTCTTCAAGGTGGCCTCATACCAGATTCTAACGATCATCAAGGAATGGGTCTTGAAGACACTAAGAAGGGCAAGATTGGATCACAAACAAAAAAAGTTTAAGAAACCCTGCTTTAAAGAGTCATACAGAACTGAAGCCAGCTATGGGAGTCGTAAGCAACTCTCCATGGGATTGCAAGTCCTCCCTGAGCTAATGCTGAATGATCAAGTAACATTCATGTTTAAATATTTAGGAGGATGCTGGAGTAAACAGGGAGGACACAAAGACAAAGTGATCATATAAAGGGGCTTGGCAAAGAACTGAAACAGGATCTCAGGAGCTGTGAGGCAGCATTCCTCATCATTTCACCATGATGCTGTCTTGTACAATTGTGAAAAAGTTGTGGGCCATCCAAAAAATTATTTTTATAAGTTAGTTATATGAGCAATAATTGGTTTCACTAGGAAATAAACACTTACTACTGACATAACAAGCTTTAAAAATAATTTTCTTGGGCAGCCTAAGATTGTTTCACAGTTTTGTACATTTATATATGATCTTATTTACAATAAATAACTTTGGCTTAAAAAGCATGTAAATTCTTACTTGAACATAACATTTAATTTAATTAATGAAAAGAACATTTAGGGAACAGGTGAACAATATATGCAGTGGATATATTTTGATTAAAATCTACAAACAGATTTTCTTTACAAGGTAAAAAGTCAAATTTATTTATTTATTTTGTAATTCATTTTATAGTCAATTCAAATATATATATATATATATATATATATATATATATATATATATATTGTGAAGGATGGCCGGCCATTTATCCCGGCCAATACCCCCAAGCCGCCAGGTGGAGCCCTCCTTGCAGCGTGGAGGTCCCCAGAAGACCAGCAGGGCATCATGGACATTGGAGTTTTTATGCAAAGCCGTGCTGGATGCCGTGGGGGCCACAGGAGGGAGCTGCAGGGAGGACCGAGGGCTTCTTCGTGCCCTGTGACCCGGAGGTTCGTCACAGGAAGAGCGACGGACTTCCGGGTTGAAGAAAAGGACTATTTACCCTGACCCGGAAGCAATAAGGACTTGTGGACTGTTGGGCAGAAACGCTTCCGGGTCAGGAGATATAAAAGGACTGTGGGAGCTCCCAGACAGCGAGCTGAGCTGGGTGGAAGGGTGGCAACGCGTCTGGGAGCTGGAGGATTGTTTATTATTGGTTTATTGTGAGTTTAATGAGTATTGTGGTGGAGAGTGTGCTTTGTGCACTGTGGCGACAAAATAAAGTCAACTATTGGACTTTTACCTGGTGTTTGGAGTCGTGGACAGGGGTTCAAGGGAGCGAGAGCCCCCCCATCGACCACAGTGGCGTAGTCGGCAGGATACTCTAGCGTCGTTTGCAGAGGACCTGAAACAAAAATTTCTGTGGGAAACGAACCCTGAACAGACAACGGAATCAGGAATCACCACAGCATCGCCAAAACCCGAAAAAACCGAGTCCAAAATGGGAAAGAAGAAGGGCAAGCAAAGCGACAACGCCAGCGGGAGTGCCGTAGGTGCAATGGCCGACGCTCGGGAGGAGTTAAGGAGAGGCCTTACAAGTCCGGAGAAACCTCCAGGAAGCAACGATCCCTCTAAGGTACGTGCCGGGAACGACATTAAAAATCCTTTTATTGTTTCTCATCTTGTCCCGTGCATGTACCTTGGAGAGGACCACCTGGAGGCTCCGAAGGGAAAAGGAGACTGCCCCGACGACGACGGCCTTCTCCTGTCGAAGCCAGAACGCCTAGAAATCAACTTCCGCATGATGGCAGCCGACGAGGGACACGGTAGCAAACCCGGTACATTCTGGGAAGGAGGAGCTCCGCGTCCTGCTGTTTGCACCTTCGAGCCCGAAGGAACGGACTTGGTCTTTCCGAAGGGGAAGGGGGAGGCGAGCGAGGCATCGCTCAACCCACAAGAAGGTAAGGAGGGTCGGGAAGTAGCTGATCGGGATGTCGCAAAAATATTAAAGACAGACCGCAGTTTGCCGAAGAAGGCAACTCGACCCTCTGAGAACTCCAAGTCCCAGATGCCTCCGCGAGACCTGTCAGAGCACGTGCCTGAAGCAGGCGTGCTTATTGGCTCCCGGTCGGCAGGTAACGCGAACAAGGAAGTGAGTGTTCTGCCGGTCGAAATAAATAATTATATAAACTTGCGGGAGCTCGAAAAATTAATCGAGCCCGTAGCGAGTGTATTACAGGTCCTGACGACCATTGAAAAGATCGTCGGGGATTTGGGAGCAGCAGTCAGAGAGCCGTTGGAGAAGGTGAGGACCTACGTGCGGCGATTTGGTGGGGAGCCTCCCGTAATGAATAATGCGGCGATACAGGTAAGCGAGACCCGTATCGTACATAATAGAGGGACGCGGTGTGATCCGGGCCCGCGTTTAATAAGTAGCGGGTGCCAATACACGGCGTGCCCTACAAGAGAGGCCGGTACGTTAACCGAGTGGTCAGCGGAAGGGCTAACCGATCCGGGGCAGCTAGACAGTGCTGATTCCCGGAGCGAGACGGCCCTTAAGACGCTGCCACCGGTAATTTGTAAATCAAGAGGGGTGCAGACAGTAAAGGGGCTCTCTTCATTTAGTAGAGAGACTCAGACTGTGGACAAGCCCCAGATCAAGCAGGAGATCCCGAAAATAAAACGGGGGTCTCCTGACAAGAAAGAGAGAGAGACAAAAACAGAAAAAACACCGTTACAGGCGGCAGGGGTTTCTCTCCCAGCAAAAGGGGCGGACCTAACATTTCCTTGTTGTTTTCAGTCACGTAGAGGGAGAATACCAGGAGGACAGAGGCAGTGTTACGGGTGCCGAAGGTTGGGCCATATTTGGAGGAACTGTCCTTGGAGAGAGGGGGACAAGATGTCAATTTGGAATAATATTTCCCCTAGGTTCTCCAGGGACCAAGATGTTCGTTTTAATCAAGGCTCAACCAGGACATCCTCTTGGAGGAAGACTTCCCTCTCGGGGCAGGCCGCTCCGAATAATAATTCGTCGCTGGGGGGGGAATACTGTGAAGGATGGCCAGCCATTTATCCCGGCCAATACCCCCAAGCCGCCAGGTGGAGCCCTCCTTGCAGCGTGGAGGTCCCCAGAAGACCAGCAGGGCATCATGGACATTGGAGTTTTTATGCAAAGCCCTGCTGGATGCCGTGGGGGCCACAGGAGGGAGCTGCAGGGAGGACCGA
>JANRMT010062804.1:2596492-2639490 GCA_026402145.1 Polypterus bichir lapradei
TGAATAGGTGATCTGTCTTTCTGCGTTAATCGCATGCGTTTTCATACATCTCAAACTAAGGGGATGCGAGGTTAAAATAAATCGAGAAGCGCGCGTACATACTTAGTGCATCCCCTCTCGGGAATCGAACCTCGGACGTGGGCGCTACAGTCGAATGCTTTAGTATCGCGCCATGGCGTGTGGTTTATCTATTTGAGCGTAGCAGTGTAATTCAGTTTTTGTTCAGCACTCTTTGAAACTGTTACTTTTTGTCTGCGCACTGCGTCAGTTCACGTGAGCTGCTGAATATGGTTTTATATATATGTCACTCGCTCGCTTCTAATTGTTTCGCTGCCTTCTTAATTATATAATGCATGTTTTCTAAAGCGCGTTTTGTAGCTCTTCCTGGCTTTCTACGTAATGCGTGATTACGTGAGAGGCATGATGATGTCATACGAACTCCGCCCCTCCAGCTGAACTCCATTACAGTAAATGGAGAAAAACAGCTTCCAGTTATGACCATTACGCGTAGAATTTCGAAATGAAACCTGCCCAACTTTTGTAAGGAAGCTGTAAGGAATAAGCCTGCCAAATTTCAGCCTTCTACCTACACGGGAAGTTGGAGAATTACTGATGAGGCAGTCAGTGAGTGAGTGAGTGAGTGAGTGAGTGAGTGAGGGCTTTGCCGTTTATTAGTATAGATATATATATATATATATATATGTATTAAAAAAATAAAAAAAGTTTCATTATAAATAGCTTTCTTCTTCTTTGATCACTTGATCTAATATTTATTCACCTTGGCTGTGTCATTCAGCAGAAGGAGAAACAGCAGTTAGGAACCCTGTAACAACTAGGATACATTAGTTTATTTCTACCATTTTTTGTGTATTGTAATTGTACACTTAGACATTTAATATTGAAAAAAGTGTATGTAATTGTATAAGCATAAAGAAACTCACAATACTGATATTGTTCCACACCCATACAATATGATACAAGTCAGTTTGTAATAAAAAATCCTATTTTCATTTTAATGTCAAAAGAGACACATTGAGTACTATAAATAAGTTATGTATATTTATTTTACTAATTCCTAACAAAGCATTCTCAGAAAGCAAGGGTCTTGTGTTGGGATTTAATTTTTATTTTTTTCCTTTTCTAGACTGAGAGAGCTGTAACATATACAACAAGTTAGAAATTGTACACATGATATAGCTTTCATTTACATTCAGGGACTTGCTTAATTGATTTGATAGATGGAGCATTTTATTTTTTTATTTACTAAATCAGAGTCAGTTACTACATTTTGTGTAATAAATAACTAATAATAAGTTAAAATAATTCTCATAATTGAGTACAATTACATGTGCTAGTACACCACATTAAATACATACACACATCAATACATACAGCATTTTACAATGTTACGTAGTTTGAAAACTTGGCCCAAATTGGCTGGTGGTGACTCAAGCTCAATAGGTTTCAACTACATATCTTTTCTATACATTAACTCTGTATTTGCAGAGAAATGCTTATTGTAGTTCAATTCCTTTCGTCATACAATAATTTCTAGATAAGTTGCTTTATGCTTTTTTTAATCTTTGCTTTGACAGTTAACTTATTTTTAGTAGCAAGGAAGTGAGCAGCCATAACAGCGGCTTAGGCATGTGCACACCTCTACTGGTGTTTGACTAACTTGTATTGGGGATAACCGGGATCCATTTTGTGGTTAAGTATGACTATCAGACAAGTAAAAGTGGAAAATATGCAAAATATACAAATTTAAGTGATATCACTCAAATTTAAAACAGTAAACTAGTCTGTAGTCAAAGTTGCAAAGAATGTTTACCTGGTTTAAGATAGACGTGTTTACATATTCGCCAATGCTTTTCAAAGGAAGATTTTGAAATTTCAAACTTTGTACAGCATGCTCTGTTCAAGATCTCTCAAAGAAGAATAATTGTGCCAAGTTTCAATGAAGTCCCCTAGGGGTTGACAAGTTTCATGCAGACTGACAGGTAACAAATAGAAATACAGACAGACCACAAAGCATGCTTGCATTATATGCAAACAAACTTCAAAAAATTAAATATAGTGTAATAAGTTTTAAGAATTCGAGTCACTGCAGATCTTTGATCAAAGCAACTAGTAGAAGTCAGCTGCCTGCTGTTCTACACAGCATCCCATTAAATATACTGAATATAATTAAAACACAATTTTTGTGAATCCAAAAAATCTCAATAATGCTCCTGCATCTGTTGATGATCAGGGCTAGGTCTTTTAGATAGCTGGAAAGAAAGATTCTTTCAGAATATGAAGATGGTCTCGACATCAGATCTCCATGCACATCTCCTTTATCTTCATCAGTCTCTGACCTGAGTTGGACACTTGAATTGCTGAAAGAGTTGCCCATTTTTTACAAGAAGGATAGCTGAGCACAGCAGAGTCTGCAGACTTATTTGTGTCATTTATTCCAAATTAATAAAAACAATTGACCACATTATGTCATCTTTGTTTACATGGATTTATCTTTTTCTTAATATCATCCATTATGTGTGGTACTCAACCTTTTTGAAAAACAAAGTAATGTGTAGCTATCCACTTTGCTCAGAAATCATATATGCCCTGATCATTGTGAAGAATGGCTGTAAACTTGATTCCATGGGAATAAAGCTTGGCAGATTTTGACAACAGAGATTAAAGCATTATTTCAGAATGTGTTCTTGAACTTATTTGTTCCTAGAGATATTAACAGCCTCTATTCATCCCATATTCTTACCAGATAAATTGTGTTCTATTTCTCTCACTTGCCGCTTTCCTAATATACTACAATGCTTCCCATTTTAAGTAGTTCTGCTGGTAGTGATGACCCTTTTCAGGCATTGTGACTGCTCCGTTTATTGTGCACAAGGTCATAATGCACTTGTTGACATATTTATAAGTTAAGACAGTTTGCTTAAACGATAACATTAAAAAAAACAGCCTTTGGCAATCAAGTGCACGGCTCAAGGAAGTGTTTTGTGTGTGAAGCTTTCAAAGGAAATTCATTGCCATTTTCAAGGAAGCGAGATAAAGAGTAAACCTCTAAGGTGGCTGCTAGCAAGTCATATTAAACAGACGTTTCACTGTGATGTCTTGACAGAATCCCCAAGGATAATTGTTAGAACTTTAATGTTTCAAGTAAATATAAAAGTCATTTTGAGTCATGCTGCACTCAGCAGTACCCTGCAACCACTTTTGGAATTTGAAACCTTTCATTTAACTCGGACCGAGGTCCATACCTTGATATTCTGTAAAAAGGTATTCAATCCCTTTATTTCTTTTCAAGTTTTTTTACTTGATAAGTGTTGCATGTTTCCTTGAGCATAATAAAGAAATACTAAAATATACTCTGCTCTTATATAGTCTGTTTTAAGTCATATATTCATCTAATTTCTTTTATTTCTATCTTTGTCTACTTGTCTCCTTAGCCATTATTCAAGTCTAACCCTTAGAGCTTTAAAACTATACTTTTTTTGGAAAGTTTAGCAGAAGTTTCAGGGTTTGAGATAGAGGTTTTCTTCAGTGAGATAATTCCCTAATCAACCAACCTGTTCATACTTTGACATTATCAGTAGGCTTAATTGAATTTGAACATATAATATACGTTTTTATCATTATTATGATTTTTCTGCTTTTCTACATGATAGTTGCAGTAGCAAAATACTGAGCTCCCTTTTCCCAGGGAACCTCCTCCAGCTCTTCTTGGTCAATATCCAAGGACAGTTGAGAGATGTAATCCCTAAGGCATATCCTCAAACTTTTCCCATTAGACTCTGCCTGGGAGATGGACTAGAACATTCTAACTACATTTCCAAATCACTTGAAATGGCTTCTCTGAATCCAAGGAAGGTATGGTTCTTCTCTAAGGTCTTCTTTCCAAGGAATGTGAGTTCAGTAACCATGCACAGGAACCTTATTTTGGCAGCTTGTACTTGCAATCTGATTTTTGCAGTCACTAGAGCTTGATGGCACTGATGAGGATAGTCCGATGCATCCTTCATTAAATTGGTACAGCTGCCTCTGTTCATAGGTTAATACTGTATCTACATAGCATTTTAAATCACCACAGGGATCTCAGCTGCAGAGACAGACCTCAAAGCAATCTTTTTACCAGTCTTCAGAGGGTATATATTCAGTGGGTTTAGGGGTTCCTCTAAGTATTCCACCACAGTATTCACAGGTGAGGTTCACATTTTTCCACCCTTCCTTAGAACAGCCTGTGCCCAGGTACTCTTTCCTTGAAGTAGAATAGTTTTCCAGAACGTCTTTGGTCCTTTTCTATTGATTCCCCAAACACCATAGACACACATATACATACACACACATACACACACAAACACAAAGGCTTTCACAGTTGTTGCAGCTGCCACATTTTCAGCCAGCCTGTACCACTCAATCAATTCTTGAAATCCTCCTGCTAATTATCCAGAGAAGTTTTCTGCCTTGTCACTGATATCTACAAACAGGCCCTAGAGCAGCCATAACAGTCAGCAATACCCTTTTGGTAACAGTTTCCTTCACTACTAAGGTCTTGAAAATTGTCCATTTGGGCTACACACTACTGACCTCTGCCAAAATGCCAGAGGAGTTCTTCTGAGGATTACAGTCAAACTTATATAGAACAGACATATTGTAGTGCCTCCCCAATACCTGCCATTAGACTCAAAAGCTGTTTGAGTTTGTATTGTTTTTTTAGTCTTGTCTTTTTTTTTCATTATTTGGATAATTAGCAATTTTTACAGCTATTCTACTATTCTAGGGTTGCAGCTGGTGATGTTCCCTCTGTGCCCATTGCTATGTATACCTTTAAAACTTCACTGAGCTTGCAGGTCCTGATGTGTGTAGTAACTAATGGTGTTTACATGTTACAATTACAATTACAAAGAAAGCTGACAGGAGTTCTGTCAATGTGAAAAAATTATCTTCGCTACTCTGGGTTTCTTTACCATTGTATTCTGGTTTATTTTATCTTTGTGATTTGGATTTCTGCAGGTGGCCTATTTTTGTATTTATTAATGGTAATTGTCTTCTTTTATGCAAGGCTATTTGGGTGAAGCAAGTGGTTATAATTTTTCCATATGCTGCAGAGTAGGTTTTTGTTTTGGGTTAGTTATTAATTGGGACTTAACACCAGTTGTTATTCCTTTTTTCAGTACTTCTTGATTTGCTTGGTAAACTTGCTCCCCTCCAAACTATCCAGTCACCTTTGTACAGTGCATCCTACATTAGGGTGAAAGGCTGTGACCTCCATTTAGTTTTTCCCCTTTGATCCACCTAAACCTTCTCACCACCAAGTGGTGCTTATTCGAGTGTCTACAACATACAGCCTCAGATCTGGTGACACAAGTAAAAAGATGATTGTGATCTTTGGCAAAAGGATTCCTCCCAGTCACCCTACCCTCCAGGTATCTCCAGGTTCCAATAGAACTACAGAGTCAGCAGAAGGTATAATTTCATGCACCACATCCAGTATCTTTAAAAAGACTGAATACTTACAAATGCATATACACTAACAAAGGTAAACATATTACTCTCTGCATCTCACAGTCACAATGAGCCAACCCTCTTGCCGTATGGAATAATTTCCAACTGTTCAGCACAGATCCAGAGGTTTGTAAGTTACCCCACATCCACCAGAACAACTACAGAACAAGCAAGAGACCATCCCTGACACTGTGTGTTGATGAGTGTGATTGTGTCTAGTACTGTACTGTACTTTTCAGAATCTGTTTCATTCCCTTTCACATAGGTTATGTTCCATGTTCCTAAACACATTTTCCATTGCCAAAGTCTTATGCGCCAAGGATTGTTACATATTTGCTATTAACTGACTGGCATTACACCTGACATGCACACTTCTCTTTGTGGATGATGACCCCGCATAACAGCTGTACACAGATGTGTACACTACTTTCCAATTCATTAACAAAGGTGTTTACATTCTTTGTTTATGAATTCAGCCTCATATATAATATATTTTAGTATGCAACAGGAAAAGCCTGAAACTCTTGCTAGACACAGATATCAAGTATTCCTGTCTATTGAAATAAGGAATAATCTCAGCATTTCCTTTTTTAGGAATCCCTCTCCAAATATTTGTGAGTCTGAAATGAAGCAATAGCTGCTCCTCTGCCTGGAGATGACACTGTTAAGTGGATGCAGTGGATTCTTCATGATTGACAGGAGTTTGCTTAGTGCCCGTCGCTCTGCTACAGATGTTAAACTGTCCAGCTTTATTCCTACAATACAGCCTGGCTTCTTAACAAGTTTGTCTAGGCGTGAGACGTCCTTCTTCTTTATGCTGCCTCCCCAGCACACCACCGCGTAGCAGAGGGCACTCGCCACAACCGTCTGGTAGAACATCTACAGCATTCTTTTGCAGATGTTGAAGGACGCCAACCTTCTAAGAAAGTATAGTTGGCTCTGACCTTTCTTACACAGAGCATCAGTATTGGCAGTCCAGTCCAATTTGTAATCCAGCTGCACTCCCAGGTATTTATAGGTCTGTACCCTCTGCACACAGTCTCCTCTGATGATCACGGGGTCCATGAGGGGCCTGGGTCTCCTAAAATCCACCACCAGTTCCTTGGTCTTGCTGGTGTTCAACAACAACAACAACAACAACATTTATTTATATAGCACATTTTCATACAAAATAATGTAGCTCAAAGTGCTTTACATAATGAAGAATAGAAAAATAAGAGACACATTAAGAAAATAAAATAAGTCAACATTAATTAACATAGAATAAGTGTAAGGTCCAATGGCCAGGGGGGACAGAAAAAACAAAAAAAAAACTCCAGACGGCCGGAGAAAAAAAATAAAATCTGCAGGGATTCCAGGCCATGAGACCGCCCAGTCCCCTCTGGGCAATCTACCTAACATAAATGAAACAGTCCTCTTTGTATTTATGGTTTTCACGGAAGGACTTGATGATGATGATGATCACGTGGACTTCTGGCTTTTAGTCCATCAATGCTGGGACATCATGGTGCTTTGAGTAAGTTGGTGGTGGCGCAGGCCGCCACCACAGAAAAACCGGAAAAAGAAACAGAAGAGAGAGTAGGGGTCAGTACGGATTTTAGTGCCACCATGAATAGTTATTATAATGAATTGAACATACAGAGTATCAGGATTAAGATAAAGTGAAGTTATGAAAAGGCCATGTTAAAGTAATGTGTTTTCAGCAGAGTTTTAAAGTGCTCCACTGTATTAGCCTGGCGAATTCCTATTGGCAGGCTATTCCAGATTTTAGGTGCATAGCAGCAGAAGGCCGCCTCACCACTTCTTTTAAGTTTAGCTTTTGGAATTGTAAGGAGACACTCATTTGATGATCTAAGATTACGATTTGGAATATAGGGTGTCAGACATTCCGATATATAAGATGGAGCGAGACTATTTAAGGCTTTGTAAACTATAAGCAGAATTTTAAAGTCAATTCTGAAAGACACAGGTAACCAGTGTAGTGACATTAAGACTGGAGAGATGTGTTCGGATTTTCTTTTCCTAGTTAGGATTCTAGCAGCTGCATTCTGCACTCGTTGCAAATGATTTATGTCTTTTTTGGGTAGTCCTGAGAGGAGTGCGTTACAGTAATCTAATCGACTAAAAACAAAAGCGTGAATTAATTTCTCAGCATCTTTCAATGATATAAGAGGTCTAACTTTTGCTATATTTCTTAAGTGAAAAAATGCTGTCCTAGTGGTCTGAAGAATATGTGATTTAAAATTCAGGTTACAGTCAACGGTTACCCCTAAGTTTTTTACTTCGGTCTTAACTTCTAATCCTAATGCGTCAAGATTATTTTTGATAACCTCACTTAATCCGTTTTTGCCAATCAATACAATTTCAGTTTTCTCTTTATTTAACTTGAGAAAATTACTATTCATCCATTCAGAAATACCAGTAAGACATTGTGTTATTGATTCGAGAGAGCCGGTGTCATCAGGTGCTACTGATAAGTACAGCTGTGTGTCATCAGCATAGCTGTGGTAGCTCACGTTGTAACTTGAGATAATCTGACCTAACGGAAGTGTAAGTGGTTTGAGTCACACCATTTAACAAAGTCTTTGATTAGCTTCCTGTACTCCTCCTCCTGCCCACTCCTGATGCAGCCCACAATAGCAGTGTCATCAGCGAACTTTTGCACATGGCAGGACTCCGAATCGTATTGGAAGTCTGATGTATATAAGCTGAGTAGGACCGGAGAAAGTACAGTCCCCTGCGGCGCTCCTGTGTTGCTGACCACAATGTCAGACCTGCAGTTCCCAAGACGCACATACTGAGGTCTGTCTGTAAGATAGTCCACGATCCATGCCACCAGGTGTGAGTCTACTCCCATCTCTGTCAGCTTGTCCCTAAGGAGCAAATGGTGTTGAAGACACTAGAGTCCAAAAACATAATTCTTTACAGCACCAATAAAATAAAATAATAATCAATAAAACTAGCCTTTATAGATCTTGAGTGAGGGGATGTGGGCAATGCATTAGTGGTAGGTGGAATCATAGCCAGAGAAACACAGAGACAGACAGAAGAAGATGTATATGGAAAGGTTAAAGCACACCAGTTATCACTGATAGATATTATATATATATTATAATGAAAAATTCTTAGGAAGAGAGATGAGATGTGAATTTCTCAGAGAGACACTTTCACGTCCCGTGAAACAAGACTGTGCCAAAAGATTTAACCATGCCTGGGGCCAGAAATAAAAGACAAAGAGTAAATGACAAAGTAGAACGGCGTAAAAAATTAAAAAATGTTGGCGCGATACACATGCAGAGCAGGTTAGAGATAATTAGATAAATAAGTATGAAAATTTGAAAGTCTCAAAAAATTATATTAAACATTGCATTAACACAAACAAACAAATTATTACTCTGTGAAATAACAGAACAGTGAAAAGAAATCAAATATATTGTTCAGATTAAAACTTTAAGTCACAGACTTGTAGATCGTATAATTTGTGTTGCCATCAGGGAAAAGTAGTGTTTCTTCCCAATGAAGAGGCGTATCTATGAGAATTAAAAGATTTGTTGTTTGGTGAAAGTGAAATCCCACCAGAGAAAATGTCAAGCCCTGCGAGACAAGACTTTATGCAAAGAGATTTGTAAGTCCTGCCCACATCTAAAACGTTTACAACCATGCACACTGTTCAATCATCTCTCATTTGTGTGAATGCTATTGTCAGACACAGTTCGTGTAGAGAGAAAGAAACAATATTCACTCACAGGCAGTTATACCTTGCGTTGTCACACTGTAATTCTAAACACTGAATCAAAATTCAATGAGATATCGACGAAAAGGTAAAAGCGAAGAGAGACAAGGCAGTGAGATAAAAGGACAGCTGCTGTACAGGTTTTTAAATGTTCGAAGCACCCTGTGAGATGCAGATCACGTGGCACGACAGCAGCAGCAAGCCAGCAGCTGATCGAGCAAATAGCAGGTAAAAAAACTGTATTTGTTTCCCATTGTATCACTGTTTAAAAGTGGGTTTCAGAGGATCGACTGCATCTCCTTGGGGTGCATTCAGCCACCCTCTTCATAACGCAAGTGGCACAGACGTGAAGTGGCTGGCGTGTAGCGGATATATATATATCAGAAAATACATGTTTGCATAGTTTGATTAACATTTGAGTGTGCTTAAAATCAAATTCTTTCTTTTATTCCAGGAGAAATGTATAGTTGCAAAGTTGGTAGCCCTGATGTCTATTAGTTCCAGGTTCGTTTCTTATTCTGGCCACTGCCAGTTGTTGTGATTGCACAACATCCTGACATGTGAGTTTTTTCCTGATTTCCCAATGCCATATTTCACTTAAAGGTAATTAGCTGATTAGTGCTGTTGTCAGTGTGATCTGAGATGGACTGGCATACTGAGGCAATTATACAGTTGCCAGAAAACTTAATATTAATTTCTTTTGCCAATTCAGAGTATCTGGAAAGAAATCCATGTACGATGCCTATAAAAACTATTCACCTCGTTTCAGGTTTTCACATTTTTTGTTAGACAACATTAAATCACAGTGGATTTAATTTGACCTTTTTGACACTGATCAACAGAAGAAGACTCTTTAATGTCAAAGTGAAAAGATATCTCTGTAAAATGGACTTAATTAATTAAGGAGCTGAAGAAAAACACAAGGTTTATGGAAGTCTGATCTGACCAGCACATTCTTTTAGTGCAGTTTTCCTCAAAATTGAAAATGTATTGAATGTTTTGTAATGTATGGGTATATATTATTTAGCAGGAATGATTGTTTTCCACGTTTTTAAATGGGATGTTAAATGCAAAACAATAGAGGCGCTATATCTTGATTGATTTTGTTGTTTGAGGGTGGTCATCTCTATTACTTCTGTAATGGTTTATTAGTTACTGAAGGCCAAAGTAAATAACAGGAACGTCAAAGGAATATGTACAGAAATGTACTACAACAAATACAGAATACTGAGTATGACATAGCTGACTTAGCAGCCTAACAGTCCAAGTCTCTAAAGCACTAATGTTAAAGACCTTTTCTTAAACCTGTCTCTGGGGTAAAATTCATTCCAAGCAGCCAGCCTCTTTACTTTACTTCACTTTAGAGAGCAAGACAAATCCCACACGTCTGTCCTGATTTGTATCCTTTACAGGACCCACTCCCTAGTGAGCATTCCGGATCACATATTTCCTTGCTCTATAAAATACTTTTAAACTGAGCCTAACTCCCATGTGAAAATATAAATGGCATTGGTGTTCCTGAAACGTATAAAAAAATGTGTCATTTGAATCAAATAAATATTTTAAATATTGTAAAACAAAACTACTCAAGACAAAGAGACCAGCTGTGGCACTGTAAAATCTAGTTGTAGGCATCTAAATAACCTAATGAACTGTCTCATTCTTCTCTTTTTCTCTTATTAACCTAGTGTACTAAATTGTAAAAGTTGAAGGATGGTAAAGGGATGCTGCAGAGAGCTTTATTATTACAAGAACTGGTCTTGTAATAGAGGACTGAAAAACATTATTGAACATGGGAGCAGTAAAATTCAAATCATTAAAAAATTCTACCTGTGTTTGCTGAGGCAAAAATGAAAAATATTTTTCTTTGAAAATATATAAAACAAAAAAGCATAAAGTAGAGTGTGTGGTCCAGTTTTATCACATAGCTTTTGCAATGCCAAGGGTGAGTGTTCACGCACGCTTCTACGTGTATGGATACAACTCCTCATCAAAGGACAAGGTATGCCAAAAACATCATAAAAAAACAAGTCTAAGCTTGGAACTGGAAGTACCTCATTTTTACAAGCAAAGAAAACACAAATATTCAAAACAGCAAAAATGACAAGAAAGTGTGCCTAAATTTCCAAGTTTGTCATAACATTAACAGTAATGGTCATAAATTTAGGTGTCTTGTGAATCCTTAATTATATTCTATACTTTATTGTTGTGTTATTCGTATATGTATTTTAAGTGTTAATATCTTTTATCATTATGTGTAAGGATTTATCTTATTGCCAGTTTGTTGTTCTAATTGGTATGGTTCATTCAATTTTCATAAGAATTCCTGAAGTGATGTTAGTAAAGTATGCATCTATTTTGGTAATTTATTACTTGGCAAATTCCATTCTGGCCTTTTTGGTCTTCTAGAAGGGTCCTTGAAGAAATTGAATAATTTTGTAGTGTTATTTTCAACACCAGTTTATTTGACATCGATTGTCTCCATTTTAAGCAGGTTTTTTATATTGGTTGCTATACTGTTCTTACGGTTGGAATCCAGTGTCATGCTGCACAAGTTGTTGGAGTCAAGGGTATAAAGGTCAGCTGCATATACTTCCCAGTATCTGACATTGGTTAAAAACAGTATTGATGTGATTCTTACCATAAAAAACATTTCCTAGTTAACAAACTTTGTTTTTTGTATTCAGGTCTTTGACTTTTCATTAATATTTTGAAATTGTCAAACAAATCATTTACACTTTTGTTAGCCACTTCGGCTTCAAATCTTGACTGTGTGTCATCTCCTGATTGTTTTCATTCAACAATTCACACGGTCTCTTTCTAAGTCAGAACATTTGTTTGTAATTTTCTGTCATACGCTATTAAAAATAAAGGTTCTTTAATGCACAATACTGGGTTGTGTGGTTCTGTATAAAACCTTTGCTTGAAAAAGAACCATTTCACATTGGGAAGGGTTCTTTGCACATGAAATGTGCAATGAAAATGTCCCTAATGTGTGGATAAAACATAAATCTTTAATGTATAGTAGGCTACTTGCAGGATACTAACAGATCCAGAAAACCTGAACTTAGTGAGTGTTATTATATGCAGCAAGAGTCCTTTTAAAGTCAAGAACCTATTGGAATTTTACAATCTGTTATTATCTGTTCATTTCTATTTATGGAACCTTTTATAAATCCAAATTAATGTTCCTTCTGGAATCTTCATGTGTATGGTTCTTTTGGGAGCCAAAAATATTTCCCTTATGGTATTGCTCTGAAGAATCACTTTGGTACTTTTACTTTTAAGAACGTAGGCACTGTCATTTTGTGAGTTTTTAGCAGTGGTGTATATATTATTGTTAGTAACAATGTCCTGTTGCTACCATGAGATAGCAGAAAGCAGTTTCTGTCATCCAAGGTTTCGGATATTTGTTGAGGTTTGGAATTCGTACATGCATTTTGATGGGAAAATTATGTTGTGTAATATGGATTTTACGTGGGAAAACAATTTTTGGATGGCGTATTGAGCTTTGTTGTTTTGTTAACAGTCTTTTTGGCTTTTGATTTTTGCCATCCCAGACTATGCTTCTATCTTACTTCTCTTGGTCCTTGTGGTAATTATTGTTGAGTCTGTCTTTCACCATAGAATAGCAACACTGTAACACTGTAAAATTTAATAAATTGACACTGAAATGATTTTTGTCTGGCACCGCAAAGCTCAAGACTCATAATATCCCAGAATTACAGGACATAAAGCTCTAGTGAGGCCTAGGTGCAAAATGAGTCCTACCTTCAAACTGTCCATGAAATATGAAGTTCTGGCCAAGATTTTGTGCTCTTCATTGATGCCGGATTAGTAAAAATGCATGTCAATAAGACTCGTTTGGGAGAGGCAAGGTTGTATATGCACAAGTTTTCACACGATATTCTCTTCAACAGGAATACACTATATTTATTTAAAAGTTAACTTTATTAAAGCTGTAAATTCTACACAATCTCAAAATGTTTAAGTTTATTAAATTAATCAGAATGGGAATGTTATTTAATAATTCTTATATATTAATTTCTCTTTTAATTGATAATTTTTTTCAAAGGTTTCCAAAAAGTGAAGTAAATTATTTAAACAGGCAATAATGCAAGTACACAGAAAATTATATTTTATTTAAATTAAGGAAGAGAAAAATTTCAAAACATAAAATGATGGATAATTACAACATATCTTGTCACGTTGTAATGGTACATCAATTTTAATACTCACTGACTAATGACTTTCCATGCAGCATTGACTTCTTAGAATATCACCAAGTACAGTACGCTCACAGCTCATTAATAAAAGGACACAATTTGTGCACAAATTTAGTTTCAAGTTAACTATAATTGCTAATAAAAGTGTCAGATGATGCTTGAAATATGTTTTTTCAAAAACAAACAAGTTAGAAAAGGCACACATGACATGACATAACATTCAGGTACATTTAAGACACTGTGGCCCACTATGGACTAAGGTCAGTAGTTAGGTTCTAAAACCTAAAATCATAATCTTCAGATAATGCAGTTATAAGGTTAATTTAGTGTACGGTAAGTACTTGGTAAATGTTTATGTACGATGAGCCTAACGGCGTACACGCTGCAGGGTACTTCATTCATTATCTAGATAACTTTTTGTTTTCCGTACTTGTATTTTATACTTTTATAATTGGTAAGATCATTTAACTTATCTTCTACAACCTAAAGCATCACAAAGAATATGATGTTGATGAACTGTTGTTCTCTTCAGTTTCTGTTCAAGTAGCTTGGAAGGCTTCAAGAAGCAGAAACAATCTGGTAAGGCAGAGGTTTTCATGTGCATACCTGAACATACAGATGCAGGATTGTCCATTTGCACACACACACAAGCAGTTTGTCTGCTCCCTCCTACTACACATGCAGTCTACTGGTGTTTGATAAATATGTACTGTATTGGAGATTTGTTTGCTGTCAGTTGTGGCAATTGGAGGTGAAAAAGAAGAAAATACTAATTATATGTAAATGCATCAATAAATATCCAGAACTCTATATATTAAAACGTTACCTAAAAGCTAAGAATTTCTACAACATATTGAACAACAAAAAAGTTATGTAAACAAGCAATCTGTGTGAATTTCACAACTGATTGCACATGAACTTATTATTTTATTTTTATGGAGACTCAGCAGATGTGTCACTATGCCGCAAACAGCAGCATTGCTTCTTAGCTTCTCTGCCCCAGATTTAATTCTACATTAGTGTTCCTTCTGTACTGGAATGGGTTTTCTCCAGGGACTTTGGCTTCATGTCAAACTTATAGTATTTTGTTAGTTATTTAGTAAATTGCCCTACCACACTAGACATAAGCTTTAGAACGCTGTTCAGGAAACTGTCTCAAAGTGGCTTCTTAAAAGAGTTGACATCTTGTGCCAAAGGAAGTTGCTAAATGTTGCCCCTCACTGAACACTTCAGTAGATTGAACAGTAAAATGGGTATCTACAGTAGTTTTAAGTATAAAAGAGGTAATTCAAGTTGCAGTAGAGGTAATATGATGCCTGCATCTTTACTCCCACACATTTCTTTTTACTGCTATCAAACATTTTCCTCCACTATATTTTTAAAGCATTATTTTTTGTCTTCTACAATCTGCTAGATAGTCCTTTTTTTGAGGCAGTTAAATTTAATCTTATATGTTCATATCCTGGAAATATATTGTATGTATTGTGGTGCTCAAAAGAACATCCCTCTGGCTGTATAGATGGCAGAGAATAGATAATTTCAAGTTTGGCAGGAGGTTGCTTCTTATTTGAGGGCAATAAGCACATGGAAATTCACATGTAGCAAATCAATGTAAAGGGCAAAATTATATATCAGAGATGAAAATGCAAGCAGAGGATATGTTCTGTTCCCTGCAGTCAGAAAACAGAGTTTGAAACTTCATCTAAATCTTGCTGAGCATGTTTGTGACTAAAAGGAAAATTAAAGGTACTTTACCAGAAAAGTCTGGCTTTCCATTCAAGCAAGATAGTAAAGAAATGGGAAAGATATATTTCATTGAATGTAACACCTAAAAAAGAAAAGAGAAAAAATCACTTTGTCAGCAATTTAACATAATTACTCACTGCAGTTTGCCTTTTCCTTTAGTTTTTTATATTTTGCAATATATCATGGTTCTAAGTAGAATTGTCATAAACGTTTAGTATTAGCAGCAAAAACATTTTTGGCTGAAAAATGTGAAACTACATTTGTATCATAGCAGTGGATCTTGACATATCACTTTTCAATTCAGATTTATGGTCCAGCATTTTGAGGCATCAACAGAACCCATATGGGATGCTTCTCTTTTGTACTGAAGGTTGTACATATATATGTTATCATCAGGGTAGTATTTACTTCTGTAGCATCTCTGCACTTTGAACACATTGTTATGTTCAGTATATTTTGGGTGTCTACATTTGACTACATATTCTCAGATTAGCTCATTGGTATATTTTAATGTACTGTGTAATGTCATGCAAGACTTAACTGCGTTGAAAAAAGAAAAAGGTTATGAATTGTATTTAAAATGTAAAATCACCATAAAAGCCAATATTCCTTAAACTAGGAAATGTGCGCCAGTGATATACAGTATTGTTATTTTAATGGTAAAGAACATCTACTAAGAAAATAGTATTGTTAGATGCTACATCACACATTGAAGAATTTATAATATAAATTTGTGTAGTTTAGAGTTAAATTACATTTAGTAATTAAGACGATAAATAATAATGTTAATTGATTGTTCATGTTTCTTAAGCATTTAATTAATGCTGTTAATATATCTGTACCTAGTTATATTTATCTATACATCTATCTGTGTTAATTGATTTTTGTACTTTTCTCTAGCCCATTAAAGGAAGCTGAAAAAGTTAATATTTACATCAGATTCAGAAAGTATTCAGACCCCTTCACTTTTTTCACATTTTGCTACATTCCAGCCTTGTGCCAGTTTAAATTATTTTTTCTCCCACATCAAGCAACTCTGAATACCTCAGAATGACAAAGTGAAAACAGAATTTTTTGCAAAATAATTACATTGACAATTTGCTATGATGTTGAAATTTAAATGAGGTGGAAACCTTTCTACTATTAATCCCTGAGATGTTTCTCCAATATCTTTGAAGTTCACCTGTAGTCAATTCAATTGACTGAATTTGATTAGGACGGGTACACACCTTTCTATAGAAGTCCTCACAGTTGTCATTAAGTATCAGAGCAAAAACCAAGCCATGAGGTCTTAGGACTTGCCTGTAGACCTTAGTTTAGATACAGGAATGTGTTGAGTCACTGATCTGAGGAAGGCTACCAAAATGCCTGCAGTGCTTAAGGCTCCCAAGAGCACAACTGCGTTCATAATTCTTAAATGGAATATGTTTGGAACAACACACAACTCTTCTTAGTGCTGGCCAACCGGCCAAGCAGAGCAATCACGAGAGAGAGAACATGGCAATAGAGATGACCAAGATCCCTATAGTCACTCTAGATGAGCTTGAGACAACCTGTGATGAAATGGGAGAAATTTCCAGGAGGACAATTATTATTGCAACACTCTGTGGCTTTATGACAGAATGGCTAAAGAGGAGTGTTTTCTCATTAAAATATACATAGACACCCACTTCAAGATAGCAAAAAAACACCTAAAGGACTCTTAAACTGTGAGAAATAAAACTCTGGTTTCATGAAACCAAGAGTAGCACCATGTCTAGAGAGGATCTGAACAAAAGATTAGCTGAAAACATTCAAACCCAGGGACTGCATACATAAATCCTTTTGTAGATCTCATGCTAAAATTATAATTGCGCTTAAAGACAGAAAAGGAGTACGCAGAAAAAAAAATTATAAAAAACATACAGTATGTACGCCAGGTCCCATGCCAAGCTCCTTTATAAATCGTAAAGCAACTTAAAACTATAAATATGTGTGCATGCTTTTACCCACTCACTGTACCATCTGCCAGTAACCATACATGATATAAAACATGTTTTTTTATTATTCATAATCTAATTGCCATATAAATTTCCTGATGTTCCTGAGTGAGCTCTTTACTACAAATACTGAAAAAACAGAGGAAAAAACAGCAGAAAACTAAACTTAAGTGAATGTAAACTTGAGGTATTACTGACTGAGGCGCAGAACTGCAAAAATCTTTTTGCTGATCTCTCTGTGGGAGTCACATGTAAAAGAATAAAAAACAAGAGTGGAAGCAGCTAAGTGGAACGAGTAATAGTAATATGTAATTATACAGTGCCCAGGCCTCCGTCAGTACACAGTGTGAACTGACGCAGGCTGTATGCACAGAACTGCGAGATATTAAAGATGTTTTTATTGAATGTGTCTAAAAATACATTTTTTTTCCAAGTACATGTCGATGTTGCAATACTAGTCAATTTGCGTTCAACGTACAACATCCAAATGCCTTTGAATTGCCATTGTGTTGATGTCCTGAGGCCGTCCATACTTCGGTGCTATGTTTTGCAGGACTGCACAATCTAGCACAATGCAGCAATACTTTGTGGGGCTGTACAGCAGTGTGCTACCCGACAAGTCCAAACAACACCACTTATCTTTTGATAAACCAATCGACCATTTAATCACAGATAGTATGCATGAGAGCTTTTCATTATCTCTTCTCTCTTGTGGTGTACCCACCATCACCTGAAAGAAAGATTATAGAGAGTTGTTTCTAATGTACTAAACTTAATTGCAACCCTACCAGATAGGCTTACTTACCAAGAAGCCAAATATTATACACAGCTTGACCCTGAACATTGCTACACTATTGTTTGATAAATTTCAGTATCATATATTAGTTGTATATTAAATGAATGAAAGTGCTTTCTGTTTACAAAACCAAATTCATTCTGTAACAGTACCTTTATCACAACGTGGGTATGGCCAAATGCACCAATTACATTAGGAAAATCATCAATCTCTGCAAAATGCTTTTTGATCTCAGTTTGCTCAAGCTGACGGTAAGTTATTATTTGAGTAGCATCTTAATTATATCATCCCATACTGATGACATGACATGGCACAGGGATGTCTGCTAGACTCTTCATCAATCAAGCCAGTTTACGCTAAAAAGTATCTGTGGCCAAATACCTATGGTTGTTAAAAGTTTTTATAGAACAGAAATCGAGTGAAATGGTCTCTGTAATATAGACTTCAATTGAGCAGACAACTACAAGAGGATACCTCTATAAAGCCAAACAATCATCACAATCTCTGAAAACATGCTTTAACCTATCATTGGCGATATCCTCCAAAGTAGCTGACTCTGCAATTGCCAGTTATGTAGTGTAAAACACAGCACATCCCTTTTATAAACAAAACAGACAGGGTACACACTAAGGCAATTACAATAAAGTGTATAAATTAGGCCTTATTACTAACACTAATGTCAGAGGGGGACTTTTTTTTATACTGGATGGTTTAGTTTCTCTCTTAGGCAAAAAAACAAGTAAATATTACATTTAAAACACAGCAGATGAATAATCAATATGCACCCATTGTTGGGACTGGGGAGAGAAGTTGAAAGGCAAATTTCCTGGGTAATCCTTTTACTGATTATTGTGATGGATGTCTAAATGATATATGTATTTGCTGTCTTGCAAAAGAATCACCACTTTGACGTTTTATCTCCTTAAATATACAAACAGTACAAAAGTGATAAAAGAACTGCTCCTTTCTTGGAAAATGTTTGTATTTACCTGTCTTAGAAATGAACATGTCTGAGAATATTGGTTTCTAATTAGCATATGTGTACTCATTGGTAGTTGCCAACAATACATTTTGTTAACCTGTGTTTACACTATTTGTTAAACCCAGGAAATTTGGATGTGCCATTGTTTAATACATCATCCTGTTGATCTAGGCAGGAACTGAAGGACATTTAAACTTCTGGGCAGAAGAAGGCAGAGTGTGGGACGGTCCACTGAGAATGCTGCCAAGACACTCACACGGAGCACAGAGGCTCGCAGGCAGACTCGGGTACGTGGCTGGTATGACATGAGGCACAAGGACAGCAAAACTTACCTCCAGGGAGGAAGAGACAGCTCCACAAGAAGATGCTAGTTGTGGGCCCAGCGAGAGAGTAAAGCCACATGAAAGGACTGTGCAAGGCTGGCGGGCAAGAAGCTAGGCATGCCTAGGTTGCAGCAACACAAGGAGCCCAGAGTAGGAAAAAAAAGAAGGGACACTGACATGGATTCCGCGATTTGACAAGACTTCTGTTGGGAAATGAGAGTCTGGTAAACAGAGTGCATCCGTAGACAGTTGGACGATTAATTGTAGGGGTAACACAGTGCGCTTACTGGATTCTGCATTACTAAACGTTCTATCCTTCAATTCTTGTTTTTATCAGACTTTTAGAGTGTGGACTGTGTGCTTTCCTTTTTTAAAAAAAGGAATTTCATTCAAGATATTGTTAGATTTTTTTATGTTCATCTTTTTAATTATCTTTATATTGTGTTGTGTAATAGAAGTTACAGTTGCTTTTCCTGAAATTACTGTTGTGCCTTTCATTGTGTGTTTACTCACTGGCCAATTTAAAGGAATTTGTTTGCTCTTATCGGTAAATTTCAAGAGTTCCCAGTCTCTTAATAAAACTGGGTGGCGTAGTCGGATATTTTAAGGGTGTCTAAGTTAGATTACATGTAAGTGTGACCAGACACCTGTCACACTAATGAAAGCTGTATAGACAGCACATGTCAGTTAACTGTGTTATAATTAATCCAAGAGCATCAAGGTATGACAGTAGCCTTATTGAAATGTGCAATGAAATGACAGTTTCTGTTCACATCATTGTCCTGCCTCCTTGAGTCTTTAAAATGTCAACACTAAAAAAATCTGTATAGTCATTCCGAATGTTTGAGACTTGCTATAACTTTAAGGCAAGTTCCACACCAAGTTTGTGTTTTATAAATTGCACCTTTTGCATTAGAGATGGCTTAGGCATGTTTCTGAGTGTAAGCAAGTTTTCTCTATGAGGCCCCAGGTGTACAAAGTGTATCATTGCTAAAAGTTCTTCAGCTAAGTATCGAGTAAAAGGTCTGAATACTTGTGTCAATGTGATATTTCAATTTTCCTTTAATTTGCAAAAAGTTTTTAAATCCTGTTTCCACTTTGTCATTTGGAGTATTGAGTGTTACTTGACACAGGGGAAACAATGAATTTAAACCATTTTAGAACAATGCTGCAACACAACAAAATGTGAAAAAGTAAAGGAGTCGGAATACTTTCTGTATCCTCTGTATATACCTAAGCCATACTGCACTGTAAAAAATGGCTTTCTACAGACCTAGTTCAAATACTGAGAATTCATACCTAAAAAAGTTTAATTGAAGCTATTCAAAACAAATGAAGAAAAGGTCACACTTGAATTGTGAAATATAAGGCCCCCATTAAAAGTATTTACTCAAGCATCAAATGTCTGTGATTTTTGCGCAGCTCATTACAACATCTTTTTATAGTAAACTGCAATAACCCAAACAGTTTTATGAACAGAAAACTTGGTAATGCGCTTACTGTAGATTTTGGGTCATTATAATTAAAGGTGAGACTTTATATCTAGAAAATATCTTCACAAAATTTCAGAACCAGTAGAAATTAGCCATATACTAACACAATGTTGTAGACTATTGTTAATTGATTTATAACTTCACACTTTCTTTGGTTGCAGCACATTCTGTATGTTTTAAATAAAGCATACATGCTTATATTTACACAATTTATCCTAGAAAATAAATAAAGATGATTCCTGCCTTAAACAGTTTATTAGTCAGGACACAGAAAGTAAATGTCAATTGCAAAGCAAGGATCAACCATGGAGTTAATATTAATATTTATTTATTTGCCCCTTTCACAAGACACAAGATAAAACCAAACAGTGCTGAACAATTAAAGTGAAATAATTAACAGGACCATTAAAAAGAAAAAATGCTATTAGAGATGATAGAATTTATGGCAAAGACAGGACAAGATTGAAAAGGTTGATTTTAACTTTGTTTTGAAGAAAAGAATGGAATCAATAGACCAAAAATTATGTGAAGCAAGTATAACTAAAAGCCTGTAAAAGAGAGGCAGATTGATGGCAGTACAAGATGGCCAGAGGAAGAGAAGTACAGTAATCCCTCGCTATATCGCGCTTCGACTTTCGCGGCTTCACTCTATCGCGGATTTTATATGAAAACATAACTAAATATATAACGCGGATTTTTCGCTGCTTCGCGGGTTCTGCGGACAATGTGTCTTTTTACTTCCTGTATATGCTTTCTCAGTTGGTTTGCCCAGTTGATTTCATACAAGGGACGCTATTGGCGGATGGCTGAGAAGCTAACCAATCAGAGCACGCAGTTAAGTTCTCCTGACTGAGAAGCTAACCAATCAGAGCACGCAGTTGAGCTCCTGCGCGCTGAATGCAGTGTTAACCAGGAAGTGTCATCTCGCTCATTCAGCATCAACGTGTTTCGCTGTGTAAAGAGTTGTGCTCTTTAGTGTTTATCTTTGTGCATAGTTAAGCCCTTCATTATGGCTCCAAAACAATATGCTACTGCTTCAGGGGCCGTGCCCAAGCGCAAGAAGAAGATGTTAACGATTGCCGAAAAGGTAAACGATTTGGATTTGTTGAAGGCTACGATTCTTTTTATTTAAAAAGTAGGAAAGGAATATAAGATCTACGGCTGCAGTGTCCTTTTAACCAGGGTGCAAAACGAGTTGTAAGTGGATGTAATAAGGCAGTAGTCTGGATGGAATCTGCTTTAGGGATTTGGATTGAAGACTGCCAGAAGAAGAACAACGGCAGTGCTACACAATCGCCTGAAGTGGCTCCTTTACAAGGGCTGTTTGTTGTGCAGTAAAATTAAAGTCATTGTTATCGGACAAGTCATCGTGTCATTGTTGGTGAGTAACCATAATTAATTTTCTTCTTACAGTGCTTAGTACATGTACGTACGTTTAGTGTCACTGTACACACATTTACTGTATACTATTTTTCTTGCATTGTACGTATTTATTGCTGGTGACCTGTCTATCGTAATGGCTGTAAAATATGTGATATCGGAGACACTCAATATCTTTAAAATAATATTTAGGTTTTACTGTATATAAACAGTGTGTTTATATACATAATTTCAATGAATCTTACCTAATATCTAAGAGAATACAAAGGGATTATGCTGTATAACTCTGCGGGGAATATTTATAAACAGTGCAGGAGAGTTTATAAGGGCTTAAAATATATAAAAATAACCATACAAACATATGGTTTCTACTTCGCGGATTTTCACCTATCGCGGGGGGGTCTGGAACGCAATCCCCGCGATCGAGGAGGGATTACTGTACAGATAAAGGGATGACACGTAGTCTTTAGTAAGATCTTTAAAGTAAATGGGACCAGATCATAGAGTGCTTTGTAAGAAAGCATAAATATGTTATAGTCACTTCTGCATTAAACTGGAAGCTAATGAAGTCTACTATATATAGAACAGGGGTGATGTGATTATGAACCTTATTTTGACTCACTAAACTTGCAGCAACATTCCAAACTAATTGTATCATATTTATATGTTTATGCTGAGCTACAGGACAGTAGAACATTACTAACTTGAATCAACAAATCCATGAATTAGTGTCTGAGCCACAAAGTAAGCAAGGAACAAAGTCTTGAAATGTCAAGAAGGTTACAAAAGGCAAACATAATGTAAAATTAACCTGGGATTGAAAAGATGGAGTGCTGTCAAAATCACCCCTAAGCAGAGGAAGGGGAGCACCATTGATGCAGGTATAAACATTTTCAGATTTTGAAAGGGTAGCTTTTGAGCCTTTAAGAAGAATTTCAGAGCTCTCACTATTAAGCTGGAGGAGATAAGGTGTTATCCATATTTTAAATAGGTTTGGCAAACTATAGAGGGTGTTTTATCAAGTTATCAGATCACCTATTACATGCACCAAGCATGATAGGGACCAAAATTTAGAATTTAACAGTAGATGATATCATATAATAAGATTTTGATATTTTTAGAGTGCTGGAGACCTCATCCGTCAAGCTGCCTCCCCATTTGGCCATTCCACGGCTGAAACGTTGCTCGGCCAGCCAATCCGATGAAAGGGCCCCTCTTTCCCATGATTCCTGTGATCCTCCACCAGGGATGACTTTACCATAGGCAGGCAAACAACTTGGCAGGTGGGCCGTGGCACCAATTGCCACATTTGAGTACCGAGAACAGAAACAGAATAGGTGAGGGTTAGTATTCAATTATAATTATCATGTTACTTATGTTTTAGTGCTAATGACTAACAACAGAGATGCAGTATGTACAGTTAATCAGCAGCTCTAGTCAGGATATGCTAAACTGAAGTAGTGAGTCTTCAGCCGGGATTTAAAGGCTGGGACCGAAGGGGCATCTCTTATAGAAGCAGGAAGACCATTCCACAGTTTAGGGGCCCTGTAACTAAAAGCTCGACCTCCCACTGTTATTTTATTAATCCTTGGAATCATGAGCAGACCGGCATCTTGAGATCTTAATGCGCGCTCAGGTTTGTAAGTCATGATAAGTTCAGACAAGTAAGTAAGTAACCTTGGCCATTTAATGCTTTATATGTTAAAAGGAGGATTTTGAAATCTGCCCTAAACTTAACCGGGAGCCAGTGTAAGGATTTAAGAACTGGAGTTATGTGTTCATATTTTCTTGTTCTTGTAATAATTCTTGCAGCCGCATTTTGGATTAACTGGAGGCTGTATAAAGAACAGTTTGAACAGCCAGTGAACACCGCATTGCAGTAGTCAATCCTACTAGAGATAAATGCATGAATTAATTTCTCACAATCCTGTTTAATTAGAAAGCGCCTTAATTTCCTAACATTTTTAAGATGGAAGAAACATGTTTTGGACAACTTTGCAATATGTGCTTTAAATGACATACTAGAATCAAAGATAACTCCTAGATTGCGGGCTGATTCAGTAAAATTAATTGGGATTCCAACTGAGTTAAATGTCGACAAAATATTGCTGTGATCAGCGTCATTCCCTCCAACAATTAACATCTCTGTTTTATCTGTATTTAAAGACAAGTAGTTCTCATTCATCCACTCCTTTAATTCACTAACACAACTAATTAAAGACAACATCGGAGAAACTTCATTTGATTTAAATGAAAGGTATAACTGGGTGTCATCTGCATACGAGTGAAAATTAACATTATGTTTCCTAATGAGAGATCCCAGTGGAAGCATGTAAAGTGAAAACAGTAAAGGTCCCAGTACTGAGCCCTGTGGGACACCATATTGAACTTCTGTGTATAATGATGGAGTACTGTCAGCACATTTCTGTACATATTGGAATCGATTTGATAAATAAGAACTGAACCAAGCGAGCACGGGGCCTGTAAGACCAACATCATTTTCTAGCCTGTGCAGTAAAATAGAATGGTCAATGGTGTCAAATGCTGCACTTAAGTCTAATAACATAATTACAGTGGAGTTTCCTTCATCAGAGGATATCAGAATGTCATTTAAAACCCGTGTTAGTGCAGTTTCTGTACTATGACCAGTGCGAAAACCAGACTGGAATTTCTCAAATAAATTGTAATGCGTAAGGTGTGACTGAAGCTGACTGGCGACTACTTTTTCTAGTATTTTAGAGAGAAATGGTAAATTTGAAATAGGCCTATAATTATTTAGTATGTGTGGGTCTAGGTCTGACTTTTTAAGTAAAGGTTTAATGACTGACACTTTTAGTGCATCAGGTACTGTGCCATGCAGTAATGAACTATTGCTAACGGTTAGAATAGGTGCTGCAAGAACATCCATACAATAGAGCCTGCCTTCCACACCAGTTTGTCCAGGCGTGAGGCGTTCCTCTTCTTTATGCTGCCTCCCCAGCACACCACAGCGTAGAAGAGGGCACTCGCCACAACCATCTGATAGAACATCTGCAGCATCTTATTGCAGATGTTGAAGGATGCCAGCCTTTTAAGGAAGTATAGTCGGCTCTGTCCTCTCTTGCACAGAGCATCAGTATTGGCAGTCCAGTCCAATTTATCATCCAGCTGCACTCCCAGGTATTTATAGGTCTGTACCCTCTACACACAGTCGTCTCTGATAATCACGGGGTCCAGGAGGGGCCTGGGTCTCCTAAAATTCACCACCAGCTCCAGTTTTGCTGGTGTTCAGGTGTAAGTGGTTTGAGTCGCACCATTTAACAAAGTCCTTGATTAGGTTCCTATACTCCTCCTCCTGCCCACTCCTGATGCAGCCCACGATAGCAGTGTCGTCAGCGAACTTTTGCATGTGGCATGACTCCGAGTTGCATTGGAAGTCCGATGTATATAGGCTGAACAAAACCGGAGAAAGTACAGTCCCCTGCGGTGCTCCTGTGTTGCTGACCACAATGTCAGACTTGTAGTTCCTGAGATGCACATACTGAGGTCTGTCTGTAAGATAGTCCACGATCCATACCACCAGGTATGAATCTACTCCCATCTCTGTCCGCTTGTCCCTAAGGAGCAGAGGTTGGATGGTGTTGAAGGCGCTAGAGAAGTCCAGAAACATAATTATTACAGCACCACTGGGAGTGGGATCCAAGTGGGAGAGGGATCGGTGTAGCATATAGATGATGGCATCCTCCACTCCCACCTTCTCCTGGTATGCAAACTGCAGAGGGTCGAGGGCGTGGCAGACCTGTGGCCTCAGGTGGTGAAACAGCAGCCGCTCCATGGTCTTCATCACATGTGACGTCAAAGCGACAGGGCGGAAGTCATTCAGCTCACTAGGATGTGATACCTTTGGGACTGGGGTGATGCAAGATGTTTTCCAAAGCCTCGGGACTCTCCCCTGTTCCAGGCTCAGGTTGAAGATGCGCTGTAGAGGACTCGCCAGCTCCAGTGCACAGGCCTTCAGCAGTCGTGGCGATACTCCATCTGGACCCACTTCTTTGCTGGCACAAAGTTTCCTCAGCTCTCAGCTGAGCTGCTGTAAATGTGGGTGGGGATGTCTCTCCTATGCTGGTATCAGCAGAAGGATGGGTGGAGGGTGCAGTACTCCAAGGAGAGAGTGGGTTAGGGTGGTCAAACCTGTTAAAGAAGTTGTTCATTTGGTTTGCTCTCTCCACATCTCTCTCGATGGTGGCACCCCGCTTTGAGCTGCAGCCAGTGATGATTTTCATCCCATCCCACACTTTCTTCATGCTGTTATTCTACAACTTCTGCTCCAACTTTCTCCTGTACTGCTCTTTCACCGCCCTGAGCTGGACTCGGAGTTCCTTCTGCACGCACTCGAGTAGCAATGAGAAACTACAGTATAAGTGTCTAGCTGACATGTAGATGAATTAGATTTACAGATCAGTATTTATTAAAACATCTTTGACTGAAGAAAATTCAGATAAATAGGTTGTGATATGAAAGGAAGTACTAATCCAGCAAGTAAAGGCAATGATGTAGTGGTGACACTTGTCAGTGCCCGAAACTAGGTTTTTTTTTTTCAGTGCGCCAACTGATTGTTCTGTAGCTAACCTGTGCTGTTGGGTTCCCCCCTGTTATGATCTGCACCCTAGGTGAATGCCTAATTCACCTTAATAGTGGTGCTTTTTCTGAATGTCAGCGAATGGAAAAAACGTAAAAAGAACAGCAGGCCTCTGAAGAAATAGCAAACAGAGGTTTACAGTGAGAATTTAGAAGTGTAGTAAAAGAAAAAACAATTCTAGCATTTCCTTGACCTAATGTTAGTGAAATAATAAGCAGATCTGGTGGTTAATTGTTAATGGTACTTCCTTATATTTAATAAGACAGTTAGCACATGCCAGAGCAGGTACAGTCAGGCTACTTCCTCTGGACAAGTTTTGTCACAGTGGGTAAGTGAAAATAAAGAAGTGCTTGAAACCACCTGCCTGGATAAATATCATTACTTCATTAGTTCCCACACATTTTACATTAGAAAATGAGATCATATATAACATATGTGCTTTGTTCTGTGATAACAGTTTGCATATGAGAAATCTTAAAATGTTTAACTAAATTGGGGCTTTAAATACTACTTAATAAAAAGTGTGTTTCTATAGTATACCATTTACGTAATTATGATTGGTGAAAATTAAAGTATATTGAAATGTGTTATGTAAATGAAACTAATAAAAGTAAGATTTCTGTTACATTTATTCAGTCTGCCATGATGCTTTAAAAAGGTGCAGATAAAAGACAGTCATGTTTGAATTCATGTGGTATAACAATGACTCAAGACTCTTCTTCATTTAGTATTTTCTGCAACAACTGCTTTCATAAGATATACAGTAGGGTGCAAAATGATTAAAGTAATCTGTCAGAGTTTTAACAAGACATAAACCTGAACAATATGATAAATAATTATTAAAATATGCAGTTTATTCAGTCATGGATGAATAAAGGTAAGAGAAAGTATTTGTACTGATAATGCATTAAATAACATATGGTTGAAGATTTTTAAAATTCCGAACAGAATAGCAGAAATACTTTTTATTTTAGTAAATTGGATCGAATTGTTTAAACTAATAACTTTATGATTGTAGGCAGGAAAGTCTGTTGCAATAAAATTAAAATGTGGAGCACACCAAATCAGTTGTGCCCCTATACCATGAGTAGGGAAGGTAATGGGATGAGTAATACCATGGCATTCTAGGACTGATTAAAAAAGCAGTAGTGACAGGACATTTTTGAGAGTCAATGTGAATATTAAAATCACCAAATATCAGAGTATTGGGGGAAGGGCAGGAATTAAAGCTTTAAAAGATAGTCCAGCATTAAAATGATTACATGGTTTAAGAGAATGACACACTGTAACAGGATCAAGAGGTTGCGAGCCACAAGATCTTCAAAGGAAAAATGAGATGCAATGCAGCGTTAAGAGCCAAATCTTTTCAGTTAATGGCAAATTTATAATGTAGCTTTCACATAGATAATGGAACATTGTTTTAGCCCTACAAGCTAACAAGTTAATGGAATGTTTTTAATATTCAGCTATATCCCTGTGTTACAAAAGAATGAGCTCAGATTGTTGTTAACCAGAAACACAAACTCTTAGACAGAAACCTATGCACTTCTAGGAGAGATTACCTGATTCCCATAAAAGAAATCATTAAGTTGTAGCCATGCTTCTATCAAACACTATGCCTAGTTTCTTCTTGTGAATGAATTTGTGGATGACTAATGCTTTTTTATTAATAGTATGAAAGTTAAGCAAACCTGATTTAAATGTGGTCATGGAATGTGGACATGAGACAGCTTCTGTGAGCAGTTGTAGAGAAGAAAAATATACGGTGTGAGAAGAATTCCAATGAAAGTTTGACCAAATTGGTTTAGTATTGCTGCCAGACATACAGTGAATTGCCCAGTTTTGCTGGGAGCCACAGTGAAAATAATGTGGGCAAGGGGTGGGGGTCGACTTGTTTTCAATTCTACTTTTTGTAAAAATTGATTGATTTGTATGGAATGATTGCAATAAAATTAATAAAATCTCAAAAAAAAAAAGAAAATAATGTGGGCAGCAAAGAATATCACGAGAACTAATCTGTAGCGCCTGTTGATTAGCGCGATTCCAGGTGTTAAATATTTCTTGATCATTTTAGTTAGTATAAACTAAGAGCAAGCTATAATTCAGGAAGTGGAAAGAAGACACCTTATCAAATTCATCAGAACTGCTACAATAGCAATCAAATAGATGGTTGAAAGAAACCTATGAAAGGGAGGCCGAGCAGCCAGTCTGTCAAAAGTGCTAAATACAGGGCTATTCAAAATGAAAGAGCAGATTTCAAAAATGTGTTTCAAACAAACTGTATAAGACAGAAACACATTACGCACATCACTGGATAGAGGAAAGTTCAAAGTTTAAAAATTCATCTTCAGGAAGATTCTAATGACTTAATTTTCATGCAAGATGGTGCCCTGCCTCATTTCCACTTGGAGGTCCGGCGTTACCTGAATGACACCATTTCAGGACGATGAATTGGAAGAGATGGACAACAAGATCTTGCTCATTGTCCATGGCCTCCCAGGTCTCCAAACTTTACCCCCTGCAATTTTTATCTATTGGAGTACATTAAAGAAAGGGTGTTTGTTCCACCTGTGCCCGCTAATCTTCAAGATTTGTAACGTCAAATTGAGGAAGCTGTGAATTCAGTAACTAAAGAGTCACACAGATGACTCGTGTGTGGTAAGAAATGGTCAACAGTTTTGATGTCTGTCACACTACACATGGTGCTCATGTTGACTACATGCAACCTCAAGGACCATAGGACCATACTTTGAACTTTTCTTAGAACATTTCCCTTACAGTGCACTACTCAACAATCACCATACCTGCTCCATGTCCACTGGCAGTTTACAGCTAAAAATAAGACCTCATACAGGCACAAAAACCACAAGAGCTTGCAGAAGAGAGTCTTGATGAAAAAGTAAAAGACATCCAATCAGACCAATTGGAAAACAGTAACAAAAAATGTCATCAAAGACAACAAAATAGTAAAATGTAAACATTTTAGGTCAAACCGTTAGTATTATATCTTCTTATAATAAAAAACAAGAAGAACAAAAGGGATGCACAACATACTTTCAGCCAGTGAAATCAAGGTTTAGGCACTAACTTGTGTACTTAAACTAACTCAATCTACAGTTGTATATCAATTAAACATGCATACATGAACATAAACATGAAAAAAACACAATGTAATAACATGGAAGAAGCCTGCAAATTCCACATGGTGACTCAGCCTGGTTTGACCACTGTGTCATGTATACATTGCAATAAATGATTAATATACTGTGTGCACAGTATCTTTGAAGCCTACATTTATAGTGTGACCATATTTTTTATTGATTGAACTACACCTTAATTCTTACTAAAGGTCTTAAACTTACAGATGTATGTGTTAAGCTTGGTACATTATTTCCACTGCTTGTCAAAAAATAGGAATATAACTAGTGTTGTGTGTAGAGATCAGTGCCATACAGCAATAAAGGTCAGAACTGACAAAGGAAAGCCTTCAAAATCCACACACAATGATTGAAATATCAAAGTCTAGAATGTTTTAGAACCTGTAACCTTTCTCAGCTGGAAGCTGGAAAGTTTGGGAAATAAATCAATATAGACCACAAAGGTTTCTGTGGATTTGCAACTTTTGTTTGACAGCATCAAAGAGAGTTCTATACCTAGAATGAACTACTTTTATTTGTCTTAAAAATGTAATTAGTATAGGATATTAAAAAATAATTATTATTTTGACTTAGCTAAAGAAGAACACTCCATATATGTAAAACTTTATTTTTTTTAAAATAATCTCTTAAATGTTGTTTATTTAATTAGTTTTTAAAATCATGTTTACATTACTGTGCATTTATATTATACAACAATTTCTGAAAACATTGCTCTAAACAAAGTTTTAAATCATATAATGTTGACCTTAATTTAATTTAAAAGCTACATAAATAAAGAAATATGGGAAATAAAGGGGAAAGTACACTATTCATAATAAATTGGGAGCAGGCAGTGGGATACCTCTCTACCCTGAATCAAAAACCAAAGGAACACGACTTTAAAAGTACAGTTTATTAAATCAAATAAAGAGAAATAAATGATAAAAGAAGGCAATTAAAAGTCAACAGTTCAAGTGTGCTTTAACACTGCATGTTCCATAACATCACACACAGGGTACCTATGGAGGCAACGCGCCTTTCTTAAAGAACTGGAACCAATGTGAGGTTAATCAGTATAACAGCTTTATTGAAGAAAGGGTTGACAAGCATTTCTGATGGACTAATTAAAAGCAGTTTTTTTAATACATAATGCAGTGTTAAGCAGATTAAAAAAAAGAATTAAAGGAATACTCCTTTTAAAAATTATATTTGGATTGACTTTTTGAATTGGAGACCCGCTTCTCCCTCTCATTCGTTGATCAATGGTTTTTCTTCAGTTTAAACAATGACTACCATGAGGCTTTAGTTTTGTGTTTATGATGTTTTGCAGATTATTCCAGAAGTAAGACTTAACAATATATCAGCACAAATATGCAATTTGCATGTTCTGAGAATACAACTGTATAACTGACATGGGTTATGTGACACAGGTAACGTGAGATTTTGTTTTCTTTTTTCCATGGAGGTTTTTCATATTGTTTGCCATTGTACATTGTACATTGTACATTGGACACTACTGACTTTTATTATGTCATAAATGTTTTTTTTTCATTCTGCAAGAAAACATGAGATATAAACAGATATAATATTTATTAATGGTGCAGTAAAATGAGGAACCATTCTCTACAGCATAACCTAGCTCTGACCTAATGTTCAATTCTTTTCTTTGCAGACATTGTGCAAGCACTTTTAACATTAACAATCTCATACAGCGAAGGATACCATTTGTAACTTGTCTTAACATAACTTTAATTAGTATTAACCATAGGCAGTCAGGCCCACGAGCCTTGCAATAAAGAAAGGCCATCTTTTTAGGCCTAAGACCAAACATTGTTACCATTTCTTAGAATTTGAGCCAAAGTACACTAGTGTGAAGAAAAAAAAAAACATTTAAATAAAATGGCCGGGAGATGAAATAGTTTAAAAGAAAAGTCACAGTTATTGACTGATGGCAGTCACGGGCAAAAAACAAGAAAAGCTGAATGTACAGTAAAATCCAAAAGCACAACACTAGCATTAACGTCAAAAAGAACTACATACAAGTCCATACATTTGGTTTTATTTTCCCTGGGTCAAGATTAGCACACAGCCTCTACTGAAATGACATTTTTATAGTTCTCACTGGATAATGTCATCATATAACAATGCATTTCACATGACAGCGACAGGTGACACTATTAATAAACAACATTGTTAGCCCTAATAAATTAAAAAAATATTTAATTCATTTTTTAATCAAAGGCCTAAGCTTTACAATCTTCAAAATGCCATGAAGCTTAAAAATTATCAAAAGGGAGGTGGGAAATACAAAACCCATGGTGCAAAATAACAAAATCTTGAGTCTTTAGTTTTAATTTAATGTGCCATAAAGTTAATTTGTGTAAGTACATTGTTAAGAGGCATGATGCTAGCCACCGTCCTGCCCAGAATATAGCCATATATGCAGAAATACAAGTCTTGTTACAATAGTATTAAAAAGTGTGAAATCAATCAGACATTTTTGTTTTTGATAGAAATATATATTTTTTTAATCAAAATTATATCATTAAAATGATTAAAAGATACATCCATGAATTTAGTACTGTGACAAATCAGTCGGTCATTGTCAACCTGCTTAGTTCTTAACAGGGTCGTGTGGGATGCTGAAGCCTATCCCAGTTAGCATAGGGTGCAAGGCAGGAATAAACCTTGGACAGGGCGCCAGTCCATTGCAGGGCAAACGCACACATACACACCAAACACTAGGGCCAATTTAGTATCACCAATCCACCTAACCTGCATGTCTTTGGACTTTTGGAGGAATCCAGAGCACCCAAAGAAAACCCATGCAGACAAGGGGAGAACATGCAAACTACATGTAATGAGAAATCAGGCACAAATCATGTTCTTCTTAGTGTGAGGCAGCAGTGCTACAATTGTGCCAATGTGCCACCCCATTGTGATAAATTCTCAGGTAAAATTAAAATGCAAATAATTAAATAATAAGTAAACATAAACACATACATCTGTTTAAACAGACTTCAAAACAAAGTTGTTTGAAACTTATTAACATAAATGAAGCCCAGCACTACCTGTTCATTAGCTAATTGTTGAACTATGGCCTTTTGGCAAATGGAGGAGAGGAAAACTGACACCCTTAAATATTGGCTCCCTAAAAAAATTGGACTGATTCATTTATTCACACTGCTCCCTGGTTCACACCTGAACTTCATCAGCTCAAGGCCATGGGCTGGCAGCTGGAAGGTCTAGCAAAGAAAACGGGTCTTGTTGTACATAAGGAAATGTATTCAGATCATATGTTACAATAAAAAAATGTTCTCTTTGCTGCCCAAAACTGTATAAAAAAATGAAAAATACTAAAGCTCTTTTTTCCACAGTAAATGCGCCTATTAAATCACCAGAAACTTTTATTCACGATGACTTTACTGCTGTACTTTTTTGGATTTTTTTCAACTCAAAAATTGAAAAAATCCACCAGCAACTTGCTTCTTCTGTCTATGTAGAAAATGACACTTTCCACTATCACTCATATTCCCTTACCAATCACTGTGGTGTAGTGGGTCCACAGCTCAGATCAAAAAGGCCAGTTTTTAAATAAATAATCGGCGCACTCACTGCTTAAAGAGGGCGTGTGGTAGTGTGGCCGGAGTGGTTCCTGGGAGCACCCATAGTTGATGACGGGAGCTGCTAATCGCCACACCTGAGCCATGTCCCTGTAATAACTAGGAGAAGCACGAGGTGGAAAGAGAGAGAGGAGAACGGTAAAAGACTAGAGAGCGAAAAAGCAGAACTGGGGTAGTGCAAAAGAGTGGATGAGCCAGCCAGCTAAATAAAAGGAAGGTCAATGCAGTTGGGGGTCCCAGATAGAGCGAGTGATCGGTGCTCAAGGGACAGATCGTGCCCACTGACTATGTGGAGGAATGGGAACGATCGAGGAGGAGTCCGCCCTAGGGATTTGAGGGACGACCATGTGTGTGAGAAGGAAGACGGGAGGACAACTGACCCCAAGTGGTCTAGCAGACGCCGGCAAAGGCAGCTAAGACGAGGGTCGGTAGAGAGAAGACTGTGGCGGCTGAAGTCTCATTGGCTGAGCAAATCTTGGGTGTGCTGAAGAGGCTGGAAAGGAGCTGTGTCTGGCTGATGTAGCCCCAATGACTGTTGCAGGATTTAATTCTTGTGTTTTAACCTTTTGGGATTTTACTGTTTTTATGGATTATTTATTTAATGAACATTTCACTGAAGTATTTATTTTAAAACTATTGCTTTTGGTTTGTTTTTAAATAAAAGTACTTTAGCACTTTTTTGCACCATCCCCTTGCTTCATTGTTTCTTTACTGTCCAGCACATCCAGTAACATTACCAACAATGTCGGGTTCAACAGCTCCCAAAATGGAGATGGGAGCCTGGTACAGAACCCACATTGTCACAATCACCTTATTCTCAGTGTTCAGCCTACCAACTGAAAATGATATTTTAGAAGTTACAACAAAATCTAATTCTTCCATTTGCCAGTTGGATCCAATACCTACAAGCCTTGTTAAGTCCTGTTTGTCTCATAATTCCTCATTGATAACTACTGTAATTAACTCTTCCCATACTACTGGCACAATCCCCCTCTCTCAATAGAAATGGCCTGAATTACTCCAATTCTAAAAAACAGACTTAAACCCTGATATCTCAACTTTAGTCCCATCTTTCAAAAAATAACCTCTTCAAACAGTTTCAGTCGCCTTTCGACCTAAACACAGCATAGACACTGCCCTGGTCAAAATTATAAATGATCTTCTCCAGGCAGCTGACATATCCATCACTTAAAACTTATACAAAATTCTGCTGCTAGGATAATTACCTGTTCTAAGTCCAATGACCATGTCACATCTATTCTCTCCCAGCTTCACTGGCTCCCTGTCTACTACAGAATTTAATACAAAATACTGCTCTTAACATTCAAAGCTCTCAACATCCTTGATCCTCCCTAACTTACTGATCTTCTACTACAGACTTACATTCCCATTCACTCCTTCAGATCCTCATCTGCAGTTTTACTTTCTGAACCACACATCAAACTCTATTTAATAGGAGCTCGAGCATTCTCTAATAGTGCCCCTCAACTCTGGAATTCTCTTCACTCCCACATCTGTCAGCTGGACTCAATAACACAATTTAAAACTGCTCTTAAAACATATCTTTTCAAATTGGCATACCAACTATGATTTTATCACTGTTACAGTCAGCTATCTTTGATGTTTGTTACTACTTTTGTACCCTTATTGCTATTATTATTTTTCTATTTGATTTTATCTTTATTTGTTGTTTAATTCTTTGTAAGATGACCATGAGTGCTAAGAAAGATGCCTATTAAATAAAATGTATTATTATTATTATTATTATTATTAAAACATGCCTGGAGAAAAGACACTTTTGGGGTTCCATGCTTAAATGTAAAAGACAAAGTCGGAAATAATCACTGTTCTAGAGACCTCTGCTAACTGTCTACCCACCTCCTCTTAGGTATTCTACAGTACAGTCTGTGTTGGGCCGCTAATCTGATGAGAGAATTTTTTCCATTCTGTGATCATAAGGCTGCCACTACCTCAGGTGTCTTTTCTATGTGCAGGAGAACAGCTTGGACATAGAGCAGTGGCACCAAGTACCACTCCAAGATGTAAAGAAGTGAAATAGAATAGAGGAGGGCTGGTAATGGTTTATAATTATTGTACTGTTTAGATTTTTGCATAAATAACTATCAAACAGAGATGTAATATGCACAGTTAATTAACAGCTCTAATTAGTGTTTGCTATACTGAAGTAATGCTTATGCTGTAAATGGCTAATACTGCTTTAAATGACTGATGTGTACTTTATTATTCTACAAAACCCCATTTCAGTAGCCACTATCCCAGATTCCTAATGGTAAACTCTTTTTGTAATTGTGTTAGCACAGATATCACCTGTTAATTCTGTTCAATAAAGCACATAAATTGTGTTCTATTGGGTTGCATGGTACTACCATTCCTAAAGGTGAATTTTGAGTTAAAAATGGCCAAAACAAAACAGCTTTCTGAAGAAACACGTCTGTCCGTTGTTGTTTTACATTAAAAAAGGTTATTCCACAAAGGTTTCTGCTACTGTCTTCAAAGAGAACAGGGCAACCTAGATCTAACCAGGACAGAAAAAGGAGCACAAATGCAGACAGATGCATGACTATACAAGAGGATAAGTATACCAGAGTGTGAAATTTGAGAAACAAATGCCTCACGGGTCCTTAATTGGATGCTTTCTCCAATACATCTCCAGATTGCTGGCCTTAGGGTTAGAGTTTAAAAGAAAAAGTCATACATGAACTTGTCAAATAAAAGAGGTTAAAACAGGTAAAAGTTTACAATCACTCAGAATTCCACTGTCAAATATCAGTGTACTATTGTCCATTTTCCACCTTTTCTTTTCACTGAAATACAATACGCACATTATGTGAATAATACACTATAATTCAGCAATTTCAATCAATCAAAGCCATTTAGAGCATTAGTAAAGTATTGACTATATATATATATATATATATATATATATATATATATATATATATTTGATTTGATATACCTAGATGGGAAACTGTCTTTTCGCGTGACCTTTTAAATCAATTTAAGGGCACCATGATGAAAAAGTATAAATATTTTAATAAAAATACCATAATTTATTTGTGATTGCAAATGTTTGAATGCAACAGTAAATAAGGACTAGGGAGAGGTAAACATAGGAAGAACAGATATGCAGAGTATAAAACAACAAAACTTATAGCCTGTCTTGGCCTCTCAGTACAGGTGTTTGAACTTGTCTTACAGACAGAGTGGCTCTCCCACTAACTCTGATTCCTTCTACAAACAATTCTAATGTCACCTTCTCTCTCTTTCTCTCCCTATCTACACCTGTCATCTTTTTATCTCCTGCCAGTGGAACCCTTGCCTCTCAGTCAACTCCTGTATTATTAGTCAGGGTATACAGTAGGCATGAGGTAGCTTTCACCCATTAGGACAGAAAAAGTGAATTTTGTGTTATATTGTGATTAATAACATTGCTAGATTTTATCATACAAATATAAAAAACACGTTGACAGAAACCTTTGAATCCTGAATTTAAAATGTATGTCTTATCAAAAAAGAAGTTTTTGAAATTAGGTGGACTATACTAAGAACAGACCTTGTCACATGACTCAGTTACGATTGAGTTAAAGGTGCATGGAACTCTCTGTGTTCTATTCACATGGTAATGATATGATGGGTCTCAGTTTTTGGGAAAGGGTGATGCAGTACAGGAAAATTTTTACCCTGATCAAGACAAAATGTAGTGAAGGTTGAAGCATTTTTAATTTGGTGCTGTTTCAGAAGACAGCATGTCAAATTCATATGAAAGGACAGTGATGTCGATAAATAGAACTCTTCCAGTGCTGATGATTAGCTATTTAACTTTGAACAATAAATTAATCCAACTCAGTTTAGGATAAACTTATGGAGTATTATTTTATTTGTTACACATACTACTTGTGAATGTGTATGTTTTGTAGTGCAGAATCTGTGCATGTATTTATAATACCATATAACTGCAAGTTGGCTACTGCATAATACTGATGTAGTTAGCAAATCGCTACATACACACATTTCACTCACTCACTTGAGTTGAATAAATAATGTTAATTTATTCTGCATATATCCACATTTTATACATGTGCTTTACTAGTCTACAAGCTCTCTTTTGATAGTGCCAGATTTGATAATATGCCTGTGCCAGGGTCCATGCTGAATCCAGGTGGCTTTGGGTACATCCACACTACCACATTATCATTTAACAATGCAAACATTTAAACTTTCTTCCACACTAACCCCCGAAAAAGGTGACTTTTAAAAATGCTCTCCAGAGATACATACGAGTACTTCTGAAAATACTGTCTCTGTACAGTAATGTGTATGGGCAAAAACATGGACTTTTAAAAAAGGCAAAATCTAATCACGCTCTGATTTGTTTGTGATTATTACACAACCCTTTCCTGACTGGATCCTGTTCATTGCAATGTTCCCTGATTGGTCACCTTTCACTGTAGAATATTACATTCCAACATAGCAAATGTAGAACAGTTGCTTTCCATGGCGCTTTTATGCATCTTAATTGCATTGTGCAGTTTGTATGCTGCATAGTGTAAATGTGCAAAAGGCAAATAATTTGCTGGTATCTACAGTTTTGTAATAAATGCCATGGCTGGTGGTATTAGCATTTTTAGACCAATGTGTGCATGACCAGTGTAGACAAACGTCTATGTCATTTAAATGTGAATGGAGATACTTTCATAGATGATGTTAAAATGTTAGTGTGTATGGAGATCGTTTTCATGTAAAACACTGTTTTTAAATGAAAAGATACCAGTGTGGACGTAGCCTTAGTATTGTTGCAGAAGCAAAAAAAGTATGATGTTAACAGCTGATTAGAAAATGCTTTGGGGAAAGACAGAAATAACTGTGAGGTTGTGTCTTTGAGACACAAAGCATCATGTTGAGCACTGAAAAAATAACTTCTTGATTGTGTGTGAGTGAATCTTTCATGTAAATACTATGGGTCTTTCAATAAATCATATAAAACAAAAAAAGTATATATTTGCTTCTTTCTTCTGTTTTGCACTTTGAACACTCCTCAAGCTATACCTTGTAGGAGGGAAAAAATTGTACTGGAACCTGACCTCAGGTATGAATAGATAATGTGTAACCACAGCTCAGGTGTAGATAATTTACAAATATTCATTGAAAAAATGGCCATACATGAAAAACGTAGTAACATAATACAGGCAGTCCCCAGGTTACGTATGAGACAGGCACTGCAGGTTTGTTCTTAAGTTGAATTTGTATGTAACTCGGAACAGGTACATTATTTTAATAAATGCTTTTGTTGACTGACTGTAACCAAGTGCTCTGCCAATTAATGATGGAGTTTCACCTCTCTCTGCCCTTTTTATTATTTCTACTTTATTTTCAATGGTGACGGTTTTTCTCTTCTTTACTATATCACCAGCACTTGCATCAGATTTGTGTTTCAGAGACATTGTTGAAAACAAAAGTTTAAGATGAGCTCTTCTGCACAACACTGTACATGCTATCACAGCAGGGTGGCACCCCTCGTCAGCACGTCTGGCGTACTGAACAAGAGACAACTTCCTGCTATGTACATAATGGTACAATCAGGCTTGCTATTGAGAATGAATGGGGGCGGCGATTCACCATTTACCCACCACACAGTCACCTCCACTTGCATACAGTATGCTGCCTGCAGCGTCTACCCACCGAGAGCGAACAGGGTGCGGTCAAAGGCGGGTAGTGAATCGCCCTCCACCACCCCCATTCAACTGGCAGCCGCCCAAGACGCACCATAATTTTGCCCCCCACCGCCCCATTCACCCTCAATGGGCTCCATTCAGCCACAACCGGGTCACCGCTTGTGGCATCACCAGCCACCCACTGAGAATGAACGGGGCAGTCAGGAGCAGTAGCTGCGGCGGCGTGGTGGGCAGGCAGTGAACCGCCCCATCAAGCCCCCATTCCTGCACTCGACTATGGACCCCAGGTCACCGCTTACCACGCACCCAGCCGCTCACTGAGAATGAATGGGGTGTGGCTCCCACTGCCCCATTCATCAACCTAAGCCGCTCAAAGAAAACTACACTGAGCGAGCAGCGAAATCGCCCCTTCCAGTTACTGAGGAGCCTGCGTCACATCCCTCAGACAGATGAAGGAGCAGCTGCGGCCCCGTTTGTAAGTCATATGTCGGATGTCCATAACTTGGGGACTACCTGTACATTTTAGAAATTTTTCTTATGTGAGTGGCTGTGCCAAAATAGTTTCCCTATCTTGAGAGCTTAGTGAATAATCTGTAACCATTAGATTGTGGTTTTTTATAATATTCTAAAAGAAGTCATACATTAATGTTTTAAAATGTGTGTTTTTAGAACAAATAAAAGCCTCCATGTGATACTGACCTACTTGCTACTTCCATTTTATTGAAGCTGATTACTTGAAACAGTTTGGAATCACTGCATGTAAAGTTGATTAAATGTACATAAAGCCCACTGCCATCTCAGTTCTTTAGGTTAGCATGGGACCCCTAAGGGATTAATAAAACCCTTCCTAGAGTTGTTTCAAGTCAGTTTGACTTAACAGATTAGGTGTAACATTTTTATCCAAACAGAGACACTACAGATCTTTAAGTAGTCTCTTATATCCCTACTCCCCGAAGACGTCAGCTCCCTTAAAAGGACCACTACCCCAGGCAGCCTCATTAATGAGAGCAACTTGCTCCATTTTCTCACAGCCCAGGACCATGTTGGTCTTAAAGATAGGTAACCTTCTGCTAGACCTTTTTTATGTCATAAAACTAGAGCAAGACATTTTTAGCAACTACTGCAGTGCTTAACTTCATATTTGAGGGAATTCTGGTACTCTTGGATTGCATGCTAATGACATCTTACTACTTAAACTAAACTATAATAACATATCTTCTGTTTATTAACAGCACAAATTTATTATTAACAACTAATAATTTCTTAACTACTTGTATTTGGAATTTTTATTTTGTTGAGATGATTTCTTAATGAAACCCATCTCCATAACTCATCTTTAATTTGTTTCGTGTTTTACTATACATACAAATAAACAACTTATGCAAATACAACTATGTTCATAAGTGGAAAGATGATTTGTGAACAATGGCTCTTTCAGCATAGGATGCATTCTATTCCATTTTTAAGTACCAGTATAAAAGCATTCCAGGTGCATCAACATGAAGCTCCCTCTTTTTCTTATATATATATATATATATATATATTTTTTTTTTTTAATGTGCCTTGCAGTTAGGAGACCTGGGTTCACTTCCTGGGTCCTCCCTGGGTGGAGTTTGCATGTTCTTTCCGTATCTGCGTAGGTTTCCTCCGGGTGCTCCTGTTTCCTCCCACAGTCCAAACACATGCAGGTTAGGTGCATTGGCGACTCTAAATTGTCCTAGTGTGTGCTTGGCGTATGGGTGTGTGTGTGTGCTCTGTGGTGGGCGGGCATCCTGCCCAGGGTTTGTTTCCTGCCTTGCACCCTGTGTTGGCTGGGATTGGCTCCAGCAAACCCCTGTGACGCCGTAGTTAGGATATAGTGGGTTGGATAATTGTTGGATAGATGGATGGATGTTTTCAATGTTATTAATTGTTAACATGAAGATTTAGCCTCTGGCTTGTTACTATAAATTTTTGAAAGAATGTCTTAAATTAAACTGAAGAGAAGCTGCTGTCAATGTAGACCCGAGACCAGCCCATCTAAACTGCCTTTCAGACAAACTGCAAACTTAAGAAATGTCATACGGTGAACATACATGGTCTGATGGCTGCCTACATCTATAATGTCTGAGAATGTAAGAGACTCTGAGGAACATAAAGTTTGAAGTATTAAATATTCCTGTATCCACCTTGTAGCTGCTATCACTGCCACCTACAAAGCCCTGTTGCACCCTAATGGAGGAACTGCTTATCCAAAGATGACATTGGTGAAAAGATGAAGATCCAGAGTGAGGATAAAAAATAAGGCGAAAAGTATTCAGACCTGGCCTGACTCCATATAGTGAGAAATATTTGATTGCTTTTATATCAGTTGTGTGAACTGTTATTTTTCAGGGAAGGTTCAGGTACTACGACATTTTTGATACAGCAGAGAACTGGCTTAAACCTCTTATTTCAGGCATTATTGTATTGCTGGTTGGGTTTCATTAAACTGAGATTTCTGTGAATGAGCAATGGTGTAAAACAGAGCACAGTACAATTAAAGACATTTATTGCTGCAAATACCTTAATGTATTCTACAGTTCCAGCAATATGAATCCGCTCTTTTCTACTCCACCCTGTTGAGCTTTGTACGACAACTCTCCTGACTCTGACTCCCCAGGTGAAATAGAGCCGCTCCATTTATACTGTACCTGGGTATACTTCTGGTATTATTACATTGCATCTGGGAAGTAGTTCCGGGTACCAAATTCCAAAATAACAAAATAAATTAGCTGGGAAATTGATTGTAAAAACATTGCAGATCATGATACAGAAGATATACTAAAAATATTAATTAATGGATGAACTTAGATCATAGGTAAACTGATATTTTTAGCCACTTCGGTAATGTAGCTCAATACTTCTTTACTAAGTTATTGTCTCAAAGTCCAAGGGTATTTGTAATGTTTCTGCTGTGTTTTTAATTGTACTAGGGGGCTATGCCCCCTGCTCGCTTCGCTCACCAACCATTGTCTTTGGTTAATTGGATATACAATTTTGTTTTTTTTTTCTTTGGAATTGTTTCAATTTCATTATTTGCACTTTAACTTAACAGCTTCATTAAAAACAATATTTTTTGGAGACACATTGTGACAACGCAACGTATAACTGCCCGTGAGTGAATATTGTTTCTGTTTCTCTAATAAATAATCCAACTTTTTCTAATGTTTGCCCCTATAATTTATTGTCATAGCAAAAGATATTCTCACGGTAAACTGTTAACATTTTATTACGAATGGCATATCACGATCTCCTTTGATGTGTAATGATATTCTCGGAATATATACATTACCTTTCTTTTTGCCTGTTAAAATTTGCATTGCTTCTCCATGATCATAAATATACACCTGACCGAATTGTGTATTCCTTAAAATTCATCTTGTTGTTGCTTTAACTGTTCCGGGACCACAGATTCTCATAGCGTATAGTCTATTATTGTGTAAATCCACGTTTTGTGCATTGAATGATGCGAATGCGAAATGACTTTGTTGTCTACTCTTTGCCTTTTATTTCTGACCTCGATTTGTCCTGCTTTTTTTTCAGTTACACCTGGTTTTGATGATTAATCACCTTTTGTTTTGCGGTAATGCGATCTTTTCTATCTTTTCTTTGATACTGTACCAACTGACATGATAAAGTGTCACAAAAGTTTTACTTGAACAATCGCAGACTTTGTAACCCCAAACACAACTTTCTAGCACCTTCTCCAATAACCTCATCCCCCGCGTCTCACCCCCCCC
>JANRMT010062804.1:2639590-2663815 GCA_026402145.1 Polypterus bichir lapradei
CCCCCCCCCCCCCTTACCGCATCAACCAATACCCCACTATCAGTCTTCCGTGCTGTACTCCGCCCTCCTTCAATCAGATCGAACAGCCACTTAAAACCAAAAAGGCCTCAACCTGGCTGGGATGCTACAATACTTTCTAATTTTACTGCTTTCATATTCTGTACCCTTCTCTGCATGTGTATCACATCATTTGTTTGAGCCTTTTGAATTCCACTGCTTTCATAATCTCTTATCTACCTTTTTTTCTCTCCAACGCCTTTGGGTCTCTATTCTCCGTATTGTCTTTATATGCTTTATATATGTTGAGAGCACAGCATGTGTGTGCACTACGTGCTTTTACTGCGACTGACTGTTTTTTGATGGGTGTGCTCTTATATAATATCTTTTGTAAGTAGGGCATGTCTTTCAAGAATCTCATGTTCTACATCCCCACGAGACGGCCCTGGGACAAACTCTTGGTACCAAGTCTCATGTTTACGGTCCCCATGAGATGCTCCGTGGCAAGTCTCTTTTGTCTTGCAGGTCTTTTAAATGTTTACTGAGAACTTCCGAGAAGATCACGTATTGTCGCCTTGCTTTTGCTTTCCAGGATTTCTTTTTATAATAGAGAGATGTAGAATAGGCAGCTTTGTTTGGGGAGTGGGGATGAGTTTTACTAACATCCTGTCTGTTTTCATTGTTTGTCACTCCTTAACATAATAAAAAAGTTTAATTATTTTAATATAGGTTTAGTTTGGGGAGTTGTATTTATAATGAGAAGCACCCTTTATCTTAGAGTCAACAAGAATGTTTATACTATTTCTGTTTAATACTTTAATGAGTATTTAGTTATCTCTTTTTTGTTTTTATAGTGCAATTCAGAACAAAATCATTTGTAAAAATCACATTCAAGAATGTCCCCACTACACTCAACAGTCTTCGGAAGAATACAAAAAAGCCTACCAGAACTTGTTAATCATTGTGATGGGTTTTTATTGTGTGTTCTATTTCTGAAAGTTGCTTTTCTGCAAGTGTTATATTGTCTATTAAATCTGAGGACTTGAGTAGAGCACTTAATTATCAAACTGTATTCAGATACTTCAATTCACAAAGAAATTAGTAAACTTAATTTTCTGGTTTTGTGGCAATAAATTACAATTGAAAGTCCCAGTAGCTTATAGACTGGTATTGTTTAGTAGTTTACTTTTGTTTAATTTTAAAAGTATAATTTCTTTGACATCTTTCTGGACCATTTTACTACATTTATATTGCACATATTTACAAAGAGCATCCATCCATCCCCTTTTTGTTCTTTGGGTTTCTTTCTTTCACTCTCACTCTTATAGTTTGTTGATTTGCTTTTTGCGTAACCCCCACTGGTCCATTTAAAGAGCTGCACTCTGTCAACAGGCTTTTAGCACTTGGCAAATTATATCATTTATTTGGGACAGAAAGCCTATTTATTAAAGTGGCAGACTTCTGACAAGGAACCTGTGCTGCTTCCTGTCATAACCTGCGTATATTGTTCTCATTGTGGCCTTAACAACCAAAACTCTACTTACAAATGCTCATACAGCCAGGAAGCACTGCCTTGATACAACTTTATTTTGCCCCAGACTAGGAAGAAGTAAATGATAAGAGATTAACTATTTCCATAAACAACATCCATTTGCAATTTACACTCTAAAAGATACATTGTTATTTTATAATACAAGATATACATTAGCAAAACAATGTGTTAGTCGACATAATAAATGAGTTTAGCATTACTTATACCTCATCATTGTACACATTTGCTGGAAATATATTGATATCTAATTCAAAATTAATTATTTACTATCATTAATTCAAAGGGATAGCAAAGCATTTACAGAAGCGTACATTGGTTGATGTGCTCTACTCCTTTCTGGATTTGTAAATCCAGTTTCAATAATAAACTCATCAAGAAGTGGCACTTATTTTAAACTACAAAAAATATTTAAAAAAATGCATAAATAAATAAATGTGAAGATTGAAAATGGCATTTCAGGCACACAAATCACTAATGATCTTCCATTCATTACTTCTGTTGAAGTTAAAAATGCAGTCTTAGTCCTGTCATTTAGAATTACACATTCATTTTAAAATGTACGGACCAGTGTTTCACTTGATTTGCACTTCTTCTTTTGAAAAGCACTGTCATGTATGCTTTGTTCAAATATGGATACACCAAAATACAATGTTCACAGAGGACTGATGTTTCTATATTGACTTAACTAATTTACAGACACAGACTTTTTCACCATATGTAAAATGACAGTCATTTAGTTCTGTACATGAAGTCTGTAATTTGACTGCAGAAAACACAGCAATAACTTTTAAAATTACTGCTGGATTTGTAATTGCCTGCAATTTGATATTGTTTAGGTAAACTGTTGTGAATATTAAGGTCATTACTACAAATGAGCTTACAGGTCCAGTATTTTTGCATGTCAAGGTGTACCAAAAGAAAACACATATGGGATTACTGAGACTAGTTTCATTCTTGAGAAAAGGAGCAGTAGAGTTTCAAAACAAGTTGTATAATTAGTCTGTTTACAGCAGCAACTCTACTGTGGGTTAGACGTACAGGCTGTGGGGTTCCTACATGTATTGGCTCTTTCTTATGTATTCTGACTGTTCTGATGATGGTATTAACACTAGAATTACTAAAGCCTACGAAAAGACTTGTAAATCTGGCCCACCTTAAATCCCTTCACACTTCTCTGTCCTCTCTGTCAGCGTCTTTTGTCTACGCTTCATGTCTACATTTTGTCATTAATTACTAAAACATGAGAAACGTTTCTGTTTTAACAATGTTTAAGCAGGAGTTCATATCAGGAAATTCCAATAAAGTTAATTGATAGATCATTTAAGGGAGGAGAAATTTGGTGGGTGGAGTTGGGAGATAGAGAAAAAAAAAAGAAGTGTTATTTGTGTAGCTCAGTGCGGTATGTCCACAGTTGTGTTCTTAAAGAAATAAATATAACTGGCAAATAGTCCACAAAACTGGGGTGACCATCTCTTTGTGCCTTTCCACACATCGAAGACTCAGTTGGCTACGCTACCGAGGTCGCCCGCAAGACAAGAAGAACTGACGCCGAATTCTGGTAAGGAGAGTAGCAGACTCTTAACACCTGCTCTTACAAATGTTTTAAATGTGTCAACTAACACAAGCAGCAAGAAGCCTGCTATACCATCCCCCCACCACCGCAGAAACAGCAAGAAGTTCTCCTAGTTCCAGCCCTGATTATCTTGGAGTGAAGTGCTGGAGTTTTAGAGTGGAAATAATAGATGGTTATTTGGAACACATACATTTCCATGTCTATAGCAATCTATCTAAACACATCGTTAAAACAAACGTTTTTCATGTTTTAGTAATAAATGACGAAATATACACAATGATGGAGAGGTGCAAAGGGATTTAAGGTGGGCCGGATTTACGAGTTTTTTTGTAGGCTTTGGTAATTCTAGTGTTAAGTAAGCATATAATTTGTTTATATACACCACATACTGTAACTGTATACTGGGACTGGTAGCACAAACTATGCACCTGTTAACATTTTTAAAATTAGATGGTTGTTGCAATTCTGATTCCCATCATTTATTGATTCATTATTACCTATTTTTTATTTGCCTGTTACCTATTTTGTGTTTTCTTTATCATATATGTACATCCCATTAGATTCGTCTTTAGTTTGATATGCTTTATATTAGTGTCTTTATATTTGATGTTACTTGGAACACTTATGTTTAATGTTAATATGTGCTCATGTTAGATTATATTTAAGATTGTTCACATTGTACTGTGTTGTGTGCTTTCATTGTGACTTATCCAAATGTACAAGATCTCGTAAAAGAAATCTTAAATCATTTTAAACTAAATGTGTTTAATCATAGGTTTAACTTTTCATGTATGCTGTCAACAGTTGTTAAGTGTACCATAATATTAAATGACATTGGGCAAAAAATTAAACAGGTGAAATCAAACTATTAATATATAAAATGCAAAGACATCGTCTAAGAAAAAAGGGGAATATGTGCACCATTAAGAGTAGGAAGAAATACAGACATTTAGGGCTGGAATATACAACTTGCAACCTCATTATTCAAACAAGAGCATCGTTTTTAATTACATGAGGTATTTGAAAGACTGTCACTGGTGTCATTGGATAATTTCATTTTCACCAAACACTAGAAAATAAAGCAGTAGAAACATATAAGAGGAAATGCAAATAACAACATTACCAATTAATTACTTCTTTACAATTTCAGTAACTGGTAACCTCATCTGAAGTAAAGACAAAATGAAAGAAACAATGATATGTGTCCCTTAAGCAACAACAATCAAAGAAAATGGTTAAATTGAAATTTATAAACAGAAAGGTACTTACCCATACAAAAGCATTAAATGTGCAAAAAACCTTCTTTTTGTGAATGGAGTAAAGGCAGAATTGAAAAAAAGCAGCTTAAATATAATAAATAATAAATAGACAGCAGAGATACCAACACAAGATGGAAATAAAATACAGAAACAAAAAGGATGACAATGATCGTTCTACATAATATCCTTGATTTACTGGACAGGTTTGGGAGAAGGATTTCCAATAGTGCTAAATTCACATACCCATGAAGCAATATCTACTTGAATCCAATAAGTCTGTTAAATTCCTGCCTGCCTGTTAAACAAAGTAATACTGACATCATTTGTACCAGCACATTTACAGAGTATGTCAAATAATGTTTTAACTTTGTATTTTGTCTGTGATAATGATTTACATATAAGAAACCATATTTTAGGAGCCATATATTTACAGAATACTTTTAATACGTTTAACTAATTTTATTATATTAAGACATTAGGATGTTACTAGAATATACTATTTACCTGTGGTAAATTGAAAATGAGGTAAATATGTTATGTAAACAAATCTGCTGTACTTTAGACCCTTGTTTTGTCTTTTTAGTCAGTCTGCCATGTTACACTAAGCAAGAACACATTTTGGCTCCACCAACTTGGTGTAAAAAAATGAGATTCATTTTTGGATACATTTGCAATGATTCAAGACTATTCTTTATTTACATAGTATTCTCCATAACAATGTTAGAAAATGATGATATGGTAAATAACAGTAAATAACCCAGCCTTAACAAAGTAAAAGTGAACATTGTGTATTTCACTCAGAAGTAGAATCTCTGGTCTTTATTTGATTTTCATGTGATTTGCCACTGTGTTTGGTAAACATTTCAACTTAACTCTTTAAATGTTAACACAGCAAGAACATTACTGCAAATCACATTTCAACACAGCATCATCCACTGTCGATTTCAATTCCATTTCATGTTTTCTTGCTTTATTTGGAGCATTCATATGTTTTAAACTTATCTTTCTATAAGTGAATATCTGGCTAGTTTGCTTCTTCATACCATATTTCTCACAATCCCATTCATTAAATAGTCCAGATACTAAATTAATATCACTTTAAAACTGGACAGATATAACTTTTCCTGTTGTCCAAAGTAGATTTACAGATTAATCACTTTAATGCAAAAAATCTAAACAGAGTACAAAACTGGGCAAAATTTGTCAGATTAAGTTATTGTAGATTCTAAGAGTATAGGGTAAAAATGAAATAAATAAAAATACAAGATCTGAAACAATAACCTGCAAAACAATGTAAAAATATTTGATAAAATAGCACTGGATTTTGCATGAAAGCTTGCAGAAATCAATAAAGAAACTAATAAAATATTAACACTACAACCTGTGTGTTAGGTTAAGAGATTGTGATTTTTTTTCATTAATTAGTTCTGTGAGTTGCATTTTTTGTTTCACTTTTCACGGTAATCATGTAATTGAGTTGCTCATGCAGTTTTTCCATGGTTTCCACTTCCTCAGCCCTCATCACAGTGTTCCCATGCTATTTTTCATGCAAACTGTATTACGGCTTCTTTTGTCTTAAAATATACACATTTATTTTATTTGTCTCTTACACAACTAAGTAACAAAGCATGTTGCTTGTATCTGAATATACTATGTCTGAATAGCTTTTTTTATATAGAGAAAAATCCTGACAGAGCAAGATAGCTACACAATTACCATATTACATGATAGTTAAAAATGTAGTACAGAATATAACAACAATAATACAGCATTGCTAAAAGCAGAATATATTAATGTTTCCTCCCACTGTGAAAAGGCATGTTATCCAGAGAACTTGCATTGGCTAATTGCCCCATTGTAAGCCATGATTATGTATTCATTTTACACATATCTTCCAGAGTAGGCTTCAGCACTTCACCATGATGAATTAGATTGGTCAAATTTGAATAAATATGTTTAATGTGTTAATTGTTTAAGCATTTAATTCTATTCTTAATATATTTTATGTATGCAGAATAATGAGGCAAAGTAAACAGAGTAACTTTTTTACTCTTTTAAATCTCAAAGTTAAAAATTGTTATTGTTATTATTAAGCGTTATATCTATACTAATAAAATTCGAAATTCTACACGTAACGGTCATAACGGTCGATAATGGTCGACAACGTCCGCCATGTTGAACTTTCTTATTTATGGCCCCATCTTCACGAAATTTGGTAGACGGATTCCCTGCGCTAACCGAAACCGACGTATGTACTTATTTCGATGGTATGACGCCATTGTCGGCCGCCATATTGAACTTTCCAACGTCACTAATTTTCACAATGTCCGCCATGTTGAACTTTCTTATTCATGGCCCCATCTTCACAAAATTTGGTAGGCGGCTCCCCTGCGCTAACCAAAACCAATGTACATACTTATTTCGGTGGTATGACGCCACTGTCTGCCGCCATATTGAACTTTACAACGTCACTAATTCTCCAACTTCCCGTGTAGGTAGAAGGCTAAAATTTGGCAGGCTCATTCCTTACAGCTTACTTACAAAAGTTAAGCAGGTTTCATTTCAAAATTCTACACATAACGGTCATAACCGTCGACAACGTCCGCCATGTTGAACTTTCTTATTTATAGCCCCATCTTCACGAAATTTGGTAGGCGGATTCCCTGCGCTAACCGAAACCGATGTACGTACTTATTTCGATGGTATGACGCCACTGTCGGCCGCCATATTGAACTTTCCAACGTCACTAATTTTCCAACTTCCCGTGTAGGTAGAAGGCTGAAATTTGGCAGGCTCATTCCTTACAGATTACTTACAAAAGTTAAGCAGGTTTCATTTCGAAATTCTACGCATAACGGTCAACAGCGTCCGCCATGTTGAACTTTCTTATTCATGGCCCCATCTTCACAAAATTTGGTAGGCGGCTTCCCTGCGCTAACCGAAACCAATGTACGTACTTATTTCAGTGGTGTGACGCCACTGTCAGCTGCCATATCGAACTTTCCAACGTCACTAATTCTCCAACTTCCCATGTAGGTAGAAGGCTGAAACTTGGTACTTAGTTCGGTGATATGATGCCACGGTCGGCTGTCATATTGAACTTTTCAATGGTCTTTGTTACTTATGGGCCCATCTTCAAGAAATTTGGTACGCGGGATCCCAACGCTAACTGAATCCTACTTACGTACATATATACGTCCATAGCCTGCACCTCGGTCACCGTGTGAGGCGGCGTTGGGTCCTCCATCCCAACGCCTCCCACGTTGTTGGCTGCCTGCCTATATAAGGCCGTCTGTCGCTCCAGTCTCTGCATTCCCTTCCTTGCTTTGCCACCGTATTCACGTCTCCCTGCTGATAACTACAGCCTTTTTATTTAATCCATGGCTTCTCCGCTGTTTTATTGTTCATTTATTACGATTATAGTTATTGTGTAGGTATTTTAGACTTACTTTACATTGTTCAGGTACCCATTTCCTTTATCATTCCAACCGTACCCCCATTAACATGTCTATCGAGGTGATCACCATCGATCAAAGAACTGTCACTTACCAAGTGGTGTCCATGCCCGGAGATGGCACCTGCCTTTTCCATTCGCTTTGTTACATATTGCACGGCCATATCAGGCTCACTCTTGATATCCGGAGGAACATTGTGTCTTATGTATTGAATGACTGGGACAGGTTCAAGGTGTGGACTGATGACGGTACAGGAGATAATTATACTGCACAGGAGCACTAGAAGAGTGAAATGCTTAAGTGTACCGAAATGGCCAAAGATTTTACACCTTTCGACAACCGCCAATGCCTCTTAAACATCTTAGATTCACTGGTGACGATTTCAGTTGTGGACACTTTGATGTTTAGAAATGTTTAAACTCTCAAAAGCTGGATGTGAAGTTATCAATGAAACTGGTTGTATACTTACAACGCTTGACAGATGCCGAATGTCTCTTCAACACAAGTCCTACAAATACTGTCGTAATTGAAACAAACAATGAAACTCAAACCGATTATGACAGCAGCAATCCAAGCTGTTTGATTTGAAACAAGATTACTGTTCACATGGCCAACTGTACGTTGCATGCTCAAGAGTAAGCTCAGCGCACAGCTACAGCTTGGTCATATTACAACTGGAGGGCCGAACTGACAACGTGGCATACAAAGAGATCCTTAAAAAATAATTATTGGTATATTTTCCCTCAGTTTTAAAAAGGTTTAATTGTCTTCTTAATAAAAATTTTAAGGCAGTACTTCGCCGCTGTGAAGCGCGGGTATTTTGCTAGTAAATATTATAAATATTCAAACACTTTATTCTGTTAGAAGATGTAAAATATTAATATATGTAAGTAATTAAAATATAAAGTTAAAGGTTGAGAGAGCCAGAGCTTTGTAATGAACTGTTTATCTTACATCCTCTTAACAAAAGAATCAAAACTAAGGGAAATTACTGGGACTAACATTAAGTAAAGACTTTTGTGTAAGGATTGCCATTAAAACTACCTGTAATAAAGAACTAAAGTTATATAACTTTATACTTAATATTATATACAGTGAATTCTGGGTAATTTTCCCAATGGTATTATACAATTACACTGCAGATTGCTGGTTCTTTAAGCCATTAAGGGAATACTTCAACTAAAATAGCTCATTTTTGTTACTGTTACTCACCCCAAATTGTTTTAGTGATGGCTGAGAAAACTTGAATCTTTTGTTTTCCTTGAGAACAGAGACCAAGAAATTCCTTACACAATGTGCTTCCCCACTGACACAACTACAAACAATATCAAAATATCAATGAAAAATTACTCATGTTGCATGACCCAAATATAAGGTCATATGTTCAGGGAGTTGCACACATCTGACAAAACATTGACTATCATGGTACTTCAAATGAAGTCAGTATTGCAGAGTAAGTTATGAAAGAGTTGCATAAGGAGAGATTGAAAACTAAATAAAATCTTTTGATTTGAGGCAGCTCGTAAATCAGCCTACACATAAAGCAGGTCATACGTTAGACTTAATGATTACTAAAGGACTTAAAGTTGATGTAAAGCAGATCATTGATATTGGTCTATCAGACCATTTTCTTCTACTTTTTAATATAGAAATAATGATAACAAACACTCATGAGAGGCATATTGTTAAAAAACGCTTCTTTGACTCAGCAGCAGCTTTAAAACTTACAAACATTCTAAGCAATCAGTCCGTTTATAGTGCCAACTATAATAGGGAGGATAATGTAAATAGTAAGGTGGGAAGATTTAATACTAAAGTGAGAGCTGCTGTTGACATAGTTGCACCTGAAAAGACAGTGAAAAAATCCTCTAGTATTGTTATACCATGGAAGACCCAAAGAGTGTCGGACTTAAAGAGAACATGCCGCAGAGCTGAGCGTAAATGGAGGAAGACTAAACTAACTATCCACTATGAAATATTAAAAGTCAAAATAACAGAATACAATAACACTGTCCGTCTTGAGAGACGCTGTTATTTTTCCAAGATTATAAATGACAATGTTAGTAATCCCAGAGTTTTATTTTCTACAATTGATCACCTACTAAACCCAGGTAACTCAAAGGAATGCCTCCTAAGTACTTCCAGTAAAACCTGTGAGGCTATCGCTGTATTTTTCAATCAAAAAATTAATGATATTAGAAATAACATAGTATATCCCTCCAACACTAAGGATCCTCCTAAACCCCAGCATTCTGTTATAAACAAATTAAACTCTTTCAATAGGATAGATTTACCTGATTTACAAAAAATAATATCTCAATTAAAATCCTCCACCTGCGTCCTTGACCCAATACCAACAAAGCTTTTCAAAGAAGTATCGGGCGTGCTAATTTATAATGTTCTGGACATAGTAAATTCATCATTAGATACGGGGGTCTTCCCAGACTGTCTTAAGACTGCTGTAGTTAAACCCCTTCTTAAAAAACATAATCTTGACCCCTCGGCTCTTGAAAATTTTAGACCCATCTCTAACCTGCCTTTCTTAAGCAAAGTTCTGGAGAAAGCAGTCATTATGCAGTTAAATGACCACCTAAATAAACATGCTATTCTTGATAAATTTCAGTCGGGTTTTAGAATAAATCACAGCACAGAAACTGCACTCGTTAAAGTAGTAAATGATTTGCGAGTGAATGCAGACAGAGGCCATTTATCTGTTCTCATCCTCTTAGATCTGAGTGCTGCATTTGACACTATTGATCATAATATTCTTAGAAATCACCTTAGTCAATGGGTGGGCCTCTCTGGCAGTGTCTTAAATTGGTTTAAATCCTACCTGACAGGGAGAAAATTTTTTGTTAGTTGTGGTAATTACAACTCGAAGACACATGATATCCGATATGGTGTTCCACAAGGCTCTATCCTGGGTCCGCTGTTATTCTCAATCTACATGCTTCCATTAGGTCAGATTATCTCAGGGCACAACATGAGCTACCACAGCTATGCTGATGACACACAGCTGTATTTATCAGTAGCACCTGATGACCCCGATTCTATTGATTCACTAACACAATGTCTGACTTGTATCTCAGAATGGATGAATAGTAACTTTCTCAAGTTAAATAAAGAGAAAACTGAAATCTTAGTGATTAGCAATAATGGATACAATGAGGCTATTAGAAATAAACTGGATACATTAGGATTAAAAATCAAGACGGAGGTAAAAAGCTTAGGGGTAATTGTTGACTGTAATCTGAATTTTAAATCGCATATTAATCAGATCACTAGGACAGCATTTTTTCACTTAAGAAACATAAGTAAAGTTAGACCTCTTATATCACTGAAAGATGCTGAGAAATTAGTTCACGCATTTGTTTTCAGTCGACTAGATTACTGTAACGCACTCCTCTCAGGACTACCCAAGAAAAACATAAATCGTTTGCAACTAGTGCAGAATGCAGCTGCTAGAATCCTAACTAGGAAAAGAAAATCCGAACACATTTCTCCAGTTCTGATGTCACTACACTGGTTACCTGTGTCATTCAGGATTGACTTTAAAATTCTGCTTATGGTTTATAAAGCCTTAAATAATCTCGCCCCTTCTTATATATCGGAGTGTCTGACACCTTATATTCCAAATCGTAACCTCAGATCCTCAAATGAGTGTCTCCTTAGAATTCCAAGAACAAAACTTAAAAGAAGTGGTGAGGCGGCCTTCTGCTGCTATGCACCTAAAATCTGGAATAGCCTGCCAATAGGAATTCGCCAGGCTAATACAGTAGAGCACTTTAAAACACTGCTGAAAACATATTACTTTAACATGGCCTTTCTATAACTTCAATTTAACTTAATTTAACTTAATCCTGATACTCTGTATGCTCAATTTCCTCATAATAACTATTCAGGGTAGCTCTAAAATCTGTACTGACCCCTACTCTCTTTTCTGTTTCTTTTTCCGGTTTCTTTGTGGTGGTGGCCTGCGCCACCTCCACCTACTCAAAGCTTCATGATGCTCCAACAATGATGGATGGATTAAAAGGCAGAATTCTATGTGACTGTTTCATTTATGTCAGGTAGAATGCCCAGAGGGGACTGGGCGGTCTAATGGTCTGGAATCCCTACTGATTTTATTTTTTTTTTTCTCCAGCCGTCTGGAGTTTTTTTTTGTTTTTTCTGTCCCCCTGGCCATTGGACCTTACTCTTATTCGATGTTAATTAATGCTGATTTATTTTGTTTTCTTATTGTGTCTTTTATTTTTCTATTCTGTATTATGTAAAGCACTTTGAGCTACTGTTTGTATGAAAATGTGCTATATAAATAAATGTTGTTGTTGTTGTTTTTGTAAAGAAAAGAGAGGAAAAACATTATCAGGTTGAAAGTATCCCTTATATCTTTCCATTCTGGAGGTGGTTCAACAAGCAGAAAGTCCATTCATCTGTGCATTTTCACATACTTCCGTTCAGTAACCCCCAAAGTACTATAGGTGTGGCAAGAGGGGCAAGGGGGAAGAGGGTCTTCACTTTAAAAGCTCAATCTCATTTAAACAAGTCTCACCGTCATAAACACGATGAATTTCCAAAAATTGTTTATTTAACAAAATTTTAGCAAAAATAATAAATAATTTTTGGAAATGTGAGCATATGACTGGATACCCAACATTTAAATAAGATTTTTTAATAAACGCTTCACAAAAGGTATAAAAAAAACAGTGCGCTTTTATTCAAGAATATAACCGAAGAAAAATATTTTTTTCAATTTACATGTTGCTGTCAATGTGTAAAAATATGTGGGTTTCCTCTGGGTGCTCCGGTTTCCTCCCACAGTCCAAAGACATGCAGGTTAGGTGCATTGGCAATCCTAAATTGTCCTGGGTGTGTGTGTGCCATGTGGTGGGCTGGCGCCCTGCCCGGGATTTGTTCCTGCCTTGCTCCCTGTATTAGCTGGGATTGGCTCCAGCAGACCCTTGTGACCCTGTGTTAGGATATAGCAGGTTGGAAAATGACTTACTGACTGTTTTACATTGAATTTTTACTAAAGCTTTTAAAAAACGAAGATATTTTGTCTGTGGAATCATTTCAATGTGTCAAGCTATTGCCAGAATCTCATGAAGCAAACTAAATCTACAGAACTTTGGTAATTTTTGAAGTATATGTTTACACAGTATGTCCTTTGTATGCCTCTCTATGAATTTGACTTACACACTTGTTTTTTTTTCCAGCTTAAGGCTTGCAAAAGAAGTGGTGTATTGGTAATATCAGTGTACTTTGAAGGGCTAGGGTTTGATTCCAGTGTACTGTGCAAATGTTTGTTTAACCTTAATAAAATAGTAACCAGATACACATTTTTAAAAATAAACCAGTAAATATCTTGAACATTATACAGTGTTTTAGACTTTACTCCCCTTCTGGGCACTTCTAGAAATGAACAGTCTCTCTCCTGCCCAGCCAACCATTTGCAACAGCCCTTAACATGTGTTTCTGTTGATTTGATCATGATTTGATGGCACTCGATCACATTAAAAATCTGAAGAAAATTGCAGTTATCAGATTCTTATTGCATCACTTTGAAAGATGTCAGGAACTGATAGCCCTATTTGTTCTTTTCATTTGATGAATGCTCAGTGATGAATATTGTCATGCCAGTTGGTAACATCAATGTGCAGGTGCTTGTTCTGCTTTTTACTCCCACATAGTGCCATCATTAAGTCTGTATTAATTGTTTACTTTAGTACTACGTGTTATTTTTGTTTTAACAGGGTACAAGGATACTGTGCCTTTGAAACCTGACAGTGTAGTTCATAAAAATCAGAAAGTGTCACTTTACAAAGGCTATTCAGTTTTATTTTCACCCAGTTTATCATGAATAATGTGTTTCCCCTGGTTTGAAGTAAATTCTTTAATGAAATCTCATTAATACAAAAATAAAAAAAAAGTCTCTTGACACAAGATTAAAACCTGGAGATTAAAACTGAGCCAAATATATCTAAAAGGTTATAGGTACAAGTGTCTGTATAAACACTTTTGTCTTTCTTGTACCCCTTCTTCATGTCTTACCAGAGAGAAACTCATTTCCTTGGAGCTGAGACTCTTAAACTGTTGTCATAAAAGCTGGGTGTTACACTCTGCTGTGTTTCTCTGAGAAATTAATAATCTTGCATGGGAGTAGGGATACATTTTGATTAGCGGGCACACCTTTGTAATTATGTGCACTTTTACCATAAGACAATTGCTTTGCCATCATTAAGTCTGAAGTGCCAATTTGAGTTTGCTATTTTCTTTTTCTCTTTTTTTCAAAGCTGACTTTTCTCAAAGTTGAAGACACACATTTTCTATTGCTTCTTTTTTACATTGGAAAAACATTCCACTTCTCTGGAGAAACTATACAATAAAGTCTACCTCAGTTAAAAACCATTGGGTACATTACAACTCAGCATTTCATTTGTGCGCTGCATAATAGATGTAATGAACATAGCAAAATATTTTGAAATTCACCATAAGTGAACAAGTAGAGGTATTCAGTAATAAAAGCAAATTAAAACAGTCAATTATCCCTGAGTTGTTTTATCCTAATCATGCAATCCTGTTGAGATAAGAACACTTCAGTTCAAAGAGACTTTTTTACTTTCATTGACAAAAAATAAAACCATTCTCTCTTTTTAATTTTAATGCCTTTTTCCTTATAGCATTTCCTTAACCCGATTGCATACCCATTTTCATTCATACAAATCCACCAACAATCAAGTTTCCCCGACATTGCAAGGCAGAATTCATTTACCCCCTGGAACTATTGAAATTTACAGATGTGATCCACCCGCAGTAAGTTTAAAAAAATTTGCTTATCTGTCTGGCACTTTTCGATCTTGTGTGAAGGGAACCAAGAAGTAAATTTTGGCTTTCTGGTTCAATGTTAAAGGCTAAATAATAGTGTCAGTGAGACAAACTGTGAACATAATTTGAATTTATTCTTGTTTTTTTTTTCAAACTTTTTTGTATTCATAAGAAATGGACACCAAAGTACAGAAGATACTGTGACTTCATTCACATTCTTGGCATTTTTTTGGATATACCTGATTTGAAATATTTTTACAATAAATCCAATATTCAAGTGATGCAGCAAGTAAACATCAAATGCTGGATAATACATATTTCTATAGGTTTGTTAATTATCAAGTCTGCTGCTTTTGCTATTTTCTGTATGTATATATGTTACTTCTTATGACTCACCTTCATAGTATATGGATTGCATGGTCAAACAGTACTTCAACAGCAATAAACAAACTTATCTCCGGTGGTATCAGGAGAGTTAAATCAATCAAAGGACTGTCCAGAAAACACACATGTAAAAACGATCTAAAAATGTGTTGAGAAATTTAACAATCTGTATTTGCGATAGTTCTTCTATCTAGCCATTGTCTAAATGTATTGGTTTGGACATGTGCAGAGGAGAGATGCTGGGTATATTGGGAAAAGGATGTTAAAGATAGAGCTGCCAGGCAAGAGGAAAAGAGGAAGGCCTAAGAGAAAGTTTATGGATGTGGTGAGAGAGGACATGCAAGTGATGGGTGTTACACAGCAAGATGCAGAAGACAGGAAGATATAAAAAAAGATGATCCGCTGTGGCAACCCCTAATGAAAGCAGCCGAAAGAAGAAGAAGAAGCCATCGTCCAAATTTTACCCATTCAAAGTTCATTGTTTAACATGTTTAAGGATTATGGGCTCTTTTTAAAGTTGCAGGATGTTAAGAGGTCGTAAATCCAACTAGGCCTGGGGTTTGCAACCCTTGGGTCTGCTGGAGTGGTCTGGCATATTTGGCATCTTTGGATGAGGCATGTAATTGAGTGAACTGTCCTGGGAGTTTAACAATGGTCAATATTGGCTGGTTGCATTTTTAGGATTGCAGTCAACCAGTGTTACTAATGCAGGTTGAGCTCTTCTTTGCTATGGATCAATCTGACTTTTGGAATAACAGTGTAGGACAGAGGTAATTTTTCGTTTTAATAATCTACAATTTAAAGTATCTCTGCCATTGCATAATATGGTGTTTCATTGATGGCTAGCAGATTAAAAAAATGAATTTAGTTAATGAATTCTGATAAATGTAAACTTAAATAACACCAAAAACACTGATTTTTATGTTGTTGTTTATTGGAAATGTAGAACTTAATCCTGGACCTTCCTCAAATATTTTAGGTTAAGTTTCTAGAACATTTTACTATTATATTTATGTCAAGTAAAACTAGGAAGTGTTTGTGCATATTTGCCTTGGCCGAATTGATGACTAAGATATTTGTTTTTCAATGCTAAACCTATTTTTAATTAATCTGTTAATGTACCTCTTCCCACTTTTAATACTAAACCTATTTGTATGTTTTCAATTCCTTTAATGATTCTGTTAACATGTCTGCTTCTATTTCTATGTGTTTATATAAGTCTTTATCAAAGAATAAGATTAGCATGTTTCAGAAAAAGTCCATCCACTTAACATCTATCAAATAAAATAAGAGGATTTAAGATTTAGCATTTTAATGTTCATAGTTTACCTCCAAAAACTGATGAAATGAAGATTCTTATAAAGGAAACAAATATATATATTTTGGCTATTTCTGAAACAAGGTTAACTCCCTTTATAGAGATTCTATCTAGATAAGTACTGAAGTGAACCCAATACTTTTCTCACTCATTTTATCTATCAGTATTTCTATATTAAATAGTAAGAGAAAATGGTCAGATAAACTGCTAGCCAAGATCTGCCTCACATCAACTTTTAATCCTTTAATCACTAAATCCAATGTGTGCTCCCCTTTGTGTGTTGGCTAACAAACATGCTGCCTCAAATCGAATGAGTGCAGGAGGTTCTTGAATTCTTTTGCTTTCGGGTCACACTGATTATCAATATGAAGATTAAAGTCACCAACAATTAGGAACGTGTCATAGTTAGTTATTATAACTGAAACTAAGCCTGAGAATACCTCAAGGAAAAATGCATTATATTTAGGAGGAGTTTTCTGCCTCACTCCACACTATGCGGCCGCAGAGAGCTTAAACAACTCGGTACATCCACATAAAAAACGACAAGGGGTGAGCGAGCTATCTTGAAGGCTTTTACTGGACGTACTTCGTTGTAAACTGAAACATATACAAAAGAAACATACAGGCATTTACATGTGTACAATCAAAGACAATAAAGAATAATTTACAAAACAATACATAGCAGACAGTGTACATTAAATAATACAGCTTCAAAAGACACTTACAAGGCGAGTGATTTCCACGGTTGGATCAAGACGAAGAGAAGCACGTAGACAGAGGTTCAAATTGCTGCATACCACAACTAACCAGACACAGGGGTTTATATACCCTAAGGATACGTTTTGGACGTGACCGAAACAAGAGATAAAGGGGTGCCTATGTGAGACACATGGGGTGTATTGTATTCAAATGTTTATTATGGGACCTACGTGCTTTACGTGAGTTTCATAGACTTTTATAGTACCACTGTGAGTGTGGGACGTGACTGACAGGTGTGTTAATAAATGACAAGATGAAGGGGGAGCACAGTTCAACAAATAACAGTCTCAACTAACAAGATGTGGGGCAGAACAAGGAGTATACACAAACAATACTAGAAACTGAGAAACTCCTTGAGTAACAACGGCAAGATACTCAAAAGACATGAACATACTAAAGCTCACATCTTTACACTTTAGCCGAGTGGAATAAATATTTGCTAAACCGCCGCCTCTCTTACTTTGGCAAACCGCAAAACTAAAGCTATAATTCGTAGGTGCAGATTTGATTAATTGAAGAATATAAAGTATACATTTTTCAAAATAGTATGCCATGGATGAAGGTGGATATTTTGAAGTTATTAAAGTGGAAAGTTAATTCTTTTAAAATAAGTTGACTTTTAAGTTCTTCTCAGGGTAGAGCAGTTGTCACAGAGATCAGACATAAATGCACTACAGAACCTAAAAAAGCTAAAGGGATGTATTTTCAGAACCAAATTTGTCAGCCTCCTTGTAATCCTAAAGCTTTAGGACATAAACTTAAAACTATTAATGGTGCCTGTAGAAGAGCAAAACAGGTGGTATTAAACTTCACCTACATAGTACTCTCATTATTGATGCTGAAAAAATTACTAATAGTTTTTGATTATTTTATTTCTTCTGTTAAAGAACACGGCGCTTACTTTGATGTCTCTTTTCAATCTCCAGTTTCTTTTAAAGTAGCATCTCGGTCTTTTTTTTTTTTTAAATTACTGAAAATGATTTATTTGGCATATTGAGTTCTTTGAAGAATTCTAATTCTCGTGTTACATAAGAATTAAAAATTCAGTTTGTGAAAACACATGCACACAGTTTTATTTCTTTGTTTCATCTTATTAATCTCTGTATTAAATTGGATATTATTCCCTCTTGTTTCCCTTTTGCTGCTTAAATTATTTCTGTTTTTATAGCAATGATCCAACCCTCAATTCAAATTACCTAGACCTATTTCTATTCTCCCAGTTATGTATAAGTTATTGGAAAAAATTCTTGCTAATCAATTAACTGAACATCTTGGGAGTAATAACTTACTTAATAATTTTCAATATGGTTTTTGATCAAATCAATTTACTATGTGTACTATATTATTACTTATTGAGCAAACTTGCACCTATCTAATTAATGATCAGATAACTGGAGCTATATTTATTGATTTTTTTAACGCTTTTGATGCTGTACACCATCAGATTCTTCTTGATAAATTAATTTTATTTCCGTTCTTCTTTTCTATCATAAAGATACATTCTGCATATCTGTTACATTGGAATTAGGTGGTAAAAATTGATCAAATCGGATCTTTTTCTTCCATGCTTGATATTGAAATAGCTCAAGGCAGTATCTTAGGTCCTTTACTCTGGCTTCTGTATATAAATGATTTTCCATCTGTTTGTAAATACTCAAATTGTATTTTATATACTGATAATAGTATTTTCTTTTCTCTGCTTGAAATGTTGATATTATTAACTCCAAACTTTCTTTTGATTTTGGTTAATTGCATGATTGGTTGCAGTTAAATCATTTGTCTCATAATATAAAGAAAACTGAATGTATTCACTATCAATTTCATGTGCTATAATCTTTGTAAATCTAGTTTTAATAATAAAAGATAATTATAATAATCTTGTTTGTTTATCACAGTTCTTATCTCACCTATCAGAGCCATATTAAAAAAAACTAATTAATAAACTAAATGAGAAATTCTTTGTTTATAATAAATTTAGACCATATCTCACTCCACTACTTACCTGCAAGTAATTATACTTTACACACTTTCCTGCTGTCTGCCAATTTGATATCTTACCACTTAAGAAATGATTGAACCAATTGAAAGGCTTTATAACAGAGTCTACAAGATTCATGTTAAACACCCTTTTTGGACTAGCCAAAACTAATGCCTTGACTTTTTCTAATTACAAATTTAATTTGGCAATCGGGTTTCATTTTCAGCTTCAGTACACTGGTAATTATCTTACTTTTGTACTTTGTAATTTAGTTGCATGATGCAAAATCACAAAAGAACAACATAAGTACTACCACATATAAACATAATCTATATATATTATACATATGTATAATGCAAAGTTGATTTACTCATTCATTCACTCACTCACTCATTAATAAAAACATCATTTCCCATTTAGTTAAAATGTTGAATTTTGGCAGGATGGTATATTTATATATATTTATATTTATATGAAAGGACATTTTGAGATTTCAATATTTGGGGGTAAGTTCCCCAACAACAGAAAAACTAAATACTTCAAAACCTCAAAAATGGAAAATAGAAAAAAGAAAAATTAGTAAACTTTTTTTATTTATTGATTATTTTTTATTTGTCAATATTTATTAATATTATGCTAACTTGCATGCTCTGTGCTGGACTGAGAGCATGCTTTATGCAAATGAAAGACACAACAGATGTGATTAACAGGTCATGTAAATAGTACTACTAACCAATGTGATGGCCAGACAACTGGTAACAGACCAGTGTCCTGGACAAGAAAAAAGAGACATGATTACATTGTGAAATGGAGAAAGAATGTCCGGAGAAGTTCAGGGGAAATGCAAAGCTAAATGGTTTGAAAGTGCGTTTTTTTGGGGGTTTTTTACCAGCACTTTTTCTTGCATACTGGCTCTCAACTGTTCTGCTCCGTCAACCTCCTGCCGTGAAGAATCAAGCATCAGCACATAAATGACGACAAGCAGTGTGGAGATGGCAGTGAGGAAACGAATATTGACCTGTGGAGTTTGGATAGCCACTGGTGCATTACCAACGGGTAAAAGGTCTGATAATAGCTGTGCAGCTCCTCCAAACTGCTTCACTGGGGGGAGTCAGTGACATGATAACAGCTATGTGGCAGTTCAAAAGTGCTATACAGCACTCAGTAAAAGGGTGCACTGCTGCAGCTTAGAGGAAACACAGCTAACTACCTGTTTCAGTTAAAAAAAATACACGTTCCTGTAAAATTGTGTTTTGCAGTGACCGTCAACAAAAGCCAAGTCACTAGGAAAAGCAGGAATAGATCCGTTGAAGAAATTTTTATAGCATGTTCAAGAGTAAGCAGCTCCCATGAACTAATAATATTATTACTACAAATTATTTCAGTAATGCCTTTATCCAAGGAGACTTGCAACATCTGAGATACATTTGGATAAATTTAATCTGTTTTTCCAATTGGAGCACAGGCAGGTAAAGTGACTTGTTCATGGTTACACTGTGTCAGTAGCAGGATTTGAACCCTCAACCTCAGGGTTTGCAATCCTAGCTCCAAAGCCTAAAGCACTACACTACACAGTCTGTGAATAATATTAGTAATTGGTTAAAAAAAAACTGAAAAATTCATGTTTGGAAAAGTAGGTGGTTACATAGGAACTGTAATACACCCAATTATCCAATGGCACTATAATGTGTCCCATTGTCTTATGAAATTTCCCAGGCCAAGCTGGGTAACAGAGCTACTTCTGTAGTTATAACAATATTTACAGGCAAAGATAATTTTTTTACATTTATATAAATATTATTAAAACACACCAAGGCCAATAAGTATCAAGTGTTTCAGAGTAGGAACACGGCACAGCACAGTGGAAAACTATCGTGACGCTAGAAGAGTGAGATGTGGCTTTAGCAACAGTGCAAGAAGAGCTGTGGCTAGTTTCAGTAAGACTATTATTTTACAAGGTGTTTTCTGTTGGCATAACAGTGGGAAGATGATTCATTTTAAAGTAGGGCTGTGGATCATCCATCCATCTAATCCCACTTTAAGATGGAGCCTACTTCAACAAGCAAATGGCGCAAGGCATGAACAATCGCTGGAGCAGTCATTGTTAAATAAACATGCCCATTATTGAGCTTTATTCTTATTCAGTGTGTGTGTCATGGTCTATCCTTCTCGGTATCATGTGGCAGTGGGAGTAAGAACTAACCTATTTCTACCAAACCACTCTAAATTAAGCTAAACAAAGCTTTTACAAATAAATGTGAAAATTGCTGCAGTCCTCATTTATAATGGTAGTCTGACAACAATTTTTTATTACCTTGTGTCTAGTGCTGCTCCTCTTTTGTTTTTTGTTTACTTCATTGATTCAGCTATAAAGTTACCAAAAGTTTCAATAATATTTTAAAATACATATATTGAGAAAAAAAAACCAAAAACATATATATATATATATATATATATATATATTTAATCCAATTCTCTGTTTTCTAGAACAATTTATATCCAGCACAATGTTGTGCAGGAAAAAGCCTATCCTGTCAGCATCAAGTGGAACGAGAGCTCCATTGTATTGCTGGACACATTACCCACACACACTAGAACCCTTAGTCACTCAGCACAATTTTTATTAAAAGTTGAATCAGCCAAGTTTATTTTTATTCATCTCTTTTTTTTGCTGTTTGTGTCACGCTTCGAATAGTATGACATGATCAATCCAATTTGTCTATTGAAGTTGTGGGATATGATGCTTTAAATATGCCAGCGTTTATATCACCTTTTCTCTCTTTTTCTCAGTGGATACTCTACAAATAATGTAAAGAACATAGCGATAGTTACTTTCAGTTCAGGTAGGCTGTAGCATTAGGATTCTGAAATCCTCTTGTTCCTTGACTTAAGTTTTTGCTTTGCCCTTTGGTTTTCAATATCTCAATCTCTTTGCCCTCTCACTTCTGACTGCTCCCTGCTTTGTTACTACATTTCTTGTGGGCATTTTGCATCTCCTGGTCCACTTTTGTCTTCACAATAAACATATCTCTGGTTATATAGTTTATGGTTTTATCTTGTAATCGCCCCATGAATTTCTTAATGGGCATAAAAAATAAAATATGCCATTATTACTATTTTTGTTTTCTACTACCAAAATTTACTTTGAATTTTCTTTGTGTAAATTTAAACCTGAAAAACACGCATCACAGGTACAAGCCACGGAACAGTAACAGGTCAAAATCAGCACAACTCTAAACAATGTATAACTACAAATCTTATATTTACAGTTTTTTCCAATTGCTAAAGCACAATTTTGACAACAAGGCTCATTTTTGCAAATCATTTAGCACAATTCACAAAACACCTCACCCAAAGAGCAAAACACCTCACATATCCTGCAAAATGAAGCTCTGCAGTCAAAACTATATAAACACTTATCAAAACCAAACTTTTGCCCCAAATTGTAAACATTTTTGTCCCATGCCTAAATTTTTCCTCCAACCAACCAAACACCACTCTGTAAAATCCAAAACACTTTTATCTCTTTAGGGACTGTCAGAACTGCAAATACTGAGAATTGGACACAGAGACATATGTGCAGAAATAAATTAGGTTCAAAGAAATAATTTATTTAGCTACAATTTGCAACAGAAAAACCCAAACATGCACAAGTGAAAAAACAAATGAACAACAAAACAAGATTTATGCAGGGTCATGTCGTCTCAGTGGATCTGGCCACAGCACCTCATCCACTTCACATGCAATGTTTTCCCTTGCTAGACAGCGAGGAAAGAAGCGTCGGGAGTGTCTTATCCATCCCTGGATAGCTCCTACGTCAATTTCCTCACATGCCTCCTCCATTGCTTGTAGAAGCCCCTCACGCACATGGGGTTGACGATCATAGACCTTCCACCGCCATGCTGAAAGGAACTCTTCTATGGGGTTCAGAAATGGAGAATAAGGGGGAAGGTAAGCCACTATAAAATGTGGGTTGTTGGCAAACCAATTTTGCACCATGGCTGCACGATGAAAAGCCACATTGTCCCACACTACAACATATCTGTGCTCCTGCCCTTCATCGTCCGTATGGTTTGCCTGTTGTAAGATGTCTCGCATTCTGTCCAGAAATGTCAGGATCAACTCTGTGTTATATGGACCAAGAATGGCATGGTGGTATAGAACTCCATGTCCTGTAATGGCAGCACACATTGTGATGTTTCCCCCACGTACGCCAGGAACATTCACAATAGCTCTGTGACCTATTCTGTTTCTTCCCCTTCTTCTGGTTCTGGTAAGGTTGAAGCCAGCCTCATCAATAAAAATGAACTCATGTGGGATCACATTTGAATCCACTTCCAGCACTGTCTGAGAACAAAAAAAGATTACATAAGCAGTGGTTTAGGTTTATGTTTAGTACTGGAAAAACGCAGCATTATATGTAACATCCTGTAGTCTAATAGTTACCTGCACATAATTGTGCCTCAGTTCTTTGACTCTTTCGGAGTTCCTCTCAAAAGGAACCCGGTATATCTGTTTCATTCGTACTTGGTGTCGCTGGAGAACACGAGCAAGGGTAGACAAGGCAACTTGCCTAATGTTGCCAAAAACTGTGTCGTCCCTCATGATGTGGCTTTGAATTTCCCTAAGTCTTATGGCATTATTTGCCAAAACCATGTTTATGATTTCTACCTCCTGTGCCTCTGTGAACATCCGACCTCTTCCACCACGTCCTACTTGTCTCTCAGTCCTTGGAGAAGACAACAATGTATATATTGGTATGTAGCCTTTCTTGTTTCTAATGAGGATTATGCAGTAGTATTGTACAAGTAAAGAATACTTTGAATTGCTGTAGATATACAGTACAGAGTGGGTGTTACAGAACATACCTGTTCTCAAGCCGAAATGTCCGGATGACAGAGGCAACAGTAAATCGACTCAGGTTGGGTTGGACCCTCTGTCCAGCCTCTCTCATTGTCAATCCATGATTTATAACATGATCGACTAATGTTTCCCGAATTTCATTTGAAAGTGCTTGTCTTCTTTGTCTTTGTCCTCTTTCACCTCTCTGTGCACCCCTACCTCTTCCTCTTCCTCTTCCTCTACCTCTACCTCTACCTCTACCTCTACCTCTACCTCTACCTCT
>JANRMT010062804.1:2663825-2682224 GCA_026402145.1 Polypterus bichir lapradei
CTACCTCTACCTCTACCTCTACCTCTACCTCTACCTCTACCTCTACCATCTCTTCCTCTCCCTCCAGCTTCCATTGTTCTTTAGTGTTGGTAAATCTGTGGAGTTTTATAGTTCTCACATTCTGATTGCTGAGTTAACTAGTAAGCAGTCAGGTGCTTGACCGGGTGACACTTGTTTTAGCCTAATTGGTACATGGGTGTGGCTTTTTGAATGGGTGTGTTTAGAAATGGCTAAAAGTTTATTGCTGTCAGATTCCTGTGTTTTCTGTAGGAAAGTGTGCACACTCTAATGCAAAAGAAGTCAAGTTAATTGCTTTTTGTGTTCAAAGGTGTGATTTGTGTTTTGAATATAACAAATGTGAGGAGAGATTTTGCTCTCTGAGTGTCAGTTTTTGCAGTTGAGCTTTACATTAGATTTTAGTGTGTTAGCAATTGGAAAAAACTGTAAAAAAAAAATACACTGAGACTTGCCTGTGAATCGGAAGCAGGACGTTTTCTGGCAGCAGATTAAGTTGTATGCATTTTTTAAAGCTTTCCCTGTTCCACTGTTCCACCTGGTTATTTTTCAACTAGTTCAGCCACATTCCTGAAAATTTCTGAATTGGTACAATCTTGTGCAGTCTTCAGTAGGTAGCACACTACAAAATAATACAGCGGTCCATGCTCATTTTGAATGGCTGCTTCTGTGTTCCAAAATATTAACTTAGTGGTTTTATGAGTCATTAAAACAATTTTTCTAGATGATTTTGAAGTAAAATATTATTACCCACAACCTTTTAACCATTAAATTGTGTGCTCACTTGAAACATAAACATTAATTAATCGGAATACAACATTGAAAGTGTATTTGTGGTTTTCTCACATAACTGTTTTTATTTTTAAAAGCCAAATTATGTTTAAAGGACTGAGTTACTTATAACCTTATCTTTTGTATGTGCCTGAAATATATGAAACTGTTAACCCATATAAAAAGTCTGAGTAAATACTTTTTTGGCTTTCATTAAAGAGTTGCACAATTGGCTGATTGTACTATAATTACTTTAGTTGACTTAGGTGTCTTAATTCAGAACACATTAAGGAATTCATCATGTAGCGGGATTGATTGGAATTTCAAGGTGTCACTTTTGATGTGCTAATTGCTTTTTCACAGTAATGTATGTTAATAAGAAATAAAAACGTGGAGCTCTTTCTTTTCAGTATGTAGATTTCTAATCAGCTGACTTTGTGTGATAAAATATATTCTGTCTTGAAGAAAATCACATTTTTTAAGTGTACATACAGTAACAATAAAGTTGCAAACCCTAAACAAATTCTGCCTCAATTTTTGTGGCAGACATCTAAGCTACATTTCATATTTTTATTGGAATTGGTCCCTACAGCAATTGGACCATCACACCTCATGCTGTCTGGAAATGGATCAAGTTAACTTGACAAAACAGGGCAAACAAAATAATGCTCTATTTTGTCATGGTAGGGTCCTACGCTGAATCTATTCCCCTTTATTACACAGACTCTGAAAGATTGCTCCAAATTCCTTATCACACTGTCAGGGGTGACTGCTGTTGTAGTTCAATACTTCCCAATTTCTTTTGCATCTTTAACCCCAGACAGGATAGAAAGTTACATATTTATTAAGCATTATTCAAATAGATAGTGACATTAACAAAAACAAAATAAAGTGTGAACACCAAACAACCTGTTACTGCCAGATATTTAGTCTTCCAAGGAGGTCCACTTCTTGCATTGCTTGAAGTTTCTCAAGAATTCTTGGCTTGCCTTTCCATTTCCTCCTTTTTTCTTCTCTGATCAGCTCTTTTACTAATCTTATAACACTAATATAGGTATGATATGATCATCCTGTCTCCAAGTTTCCTTTTTTTGAAATTCAGTTTTTGTCTTCAAAGTTCCAATCCCCATGAGCTTTCAGAGTTCATATATTCTGTCATCAGCTATAATGAGGTGTGCTTGTTTAACTTAGAGACGGGGTTATGAGAAGCATTCTTGTGCTATTAACCAAAGTCCATGACACTAAAATCATATTTTCAAAATTAGCTGCTTTAGCTCACGCATCTGACATCATAAATAGGAGCCAGCAGCAGAGCATGTTTTTATAACTTAGAATAAACCATTTGTGCATTACTGTAGCAATTCTGCATTATGCATCTGATTTAAATCGGTTCTTATCTTCTGTCAACAAAAATATGTGTAGCCAAGTCTTATCTAGACATAGCAGAGCTTATAACAGTTTCTACTTAAACTAATTATCATAATATTCAGGTAATTCTTAAACAAACACCAAAGAATTAACAGACAAAGTACATTTTCAGTAAATCAGTAACAGGACAATTTGCTTCAACATAACAGGTGGGTTTCATTTAGTAAGGAATAAAGAATCTTTATAAATGTCCATTATTTATACTTTATATACTTTACAGGAAAAGATCTTCTCCTTCCAGAAAATGCAGATTTATGGCTGACCACTGGCAGTTTACCACAGTGCAGATCTTTGAACTGAGATGCTTCTTTATATGAGTTCACAGCGGTTCATCCTCTGTCCACCTTTACAACTTAAATTTCAGAATGCACAGCAAGATTACCATGGTTAATATATATATATATATATATATATATATATATATATATATATATATGTTTTCAAATATGAACATTGGTGAGCTTAATATAGCTCTTTGTGTGTGTTTGCTTTTCACATTAAATATATGGGGAATTATAAAGGAGGGCCTAGCATCAAAGCCAAATTTCAGCAAAAAAAAAAATATTCACAGAATGAGGAATAATTAACATGTATTACAAAATTCAGAAAACAATTATAATTATTGTAAAAGACCACCCACATGGACAGGCATCACGGCTGGGATTGGTTACATTCCCTTAACCATCAGGGAGGCTGATATAACAGAACAACAGAGGGAGGCTTCATTTCAGAACCACATGCTTCCCCAACCCACTAGATGGCAGCATCCCTGGGCCACTGGACCCATTCCAATATCCACAAGGAATATTTGGACTTGTAGTTCAGTGAGTTAGCCCTGTTGTGGTCCATGGGAGCTGCCAGAGGGTGCTACAGGGAGTTACACTCACTGCTTTACGGAACGTCTGATTGACCTGAAGTACTTCCATCAGGCTATGCCTTGGCACCAGAAGTACTCCCAGGTCCAAGATAGAAAGAGTGACCTCACTTAGGTTAAGTTGGATTTGGGAGGAAGAGTGCAATACTTGCAGGAGGATGAGGAGTTGATGGAAGAAGAATGAAGACAGGAATCACTGTTAATTGTGGTTATCTTGTTTAGAAAGGTATTTCAGAAGAAAATAACCTTTATTTGAACTCGTAACTGTGTGTGTGTCAGTTGTGTCTGGGTTTTACAGCCCTGTGGTACCCCCTGTCTTCCACATCATGTATAACCATAATATATTTACTCTAATTTTGTCCAAGATGTGCACATTAACAGAAATGACCATCAGAGATTTCTATTTCCATTTCTTCCTGATGTTTGCTAATACAGTATCCTTGCTCAAGCTGAAGCATTCATGGATGGTTTAGCTGTGCTATACCTGAAAGTTGTCATGTGGGACAATACAAGGACAATAATGCCATTACACTATTTTTACAATATAAAGTCTTTTCATTTTATTGAATTTTTACAAGTTTTATTTTTTGAAATAGGTAATCAGAAGTCACAGGTATGTCAGAAGTTATTTTCAAAAGCATCTTATGACAAAAAATGATGCTAAAGCAGATGATGGCACTAAAACTGGAAAACTAGCATTTTAATAGAATGTGATGTGCAGTCACCTCAGTGGCACTTTAGGATTAGAGCCAGAGTTGTTGGCTAGATTGCTTGTTAAAATGATTTGCACATACATGAAGAGGATCCAATTATCTCTTGAAAATACTGGATGATTTTCAAAGAGGTCACAGTCGAAGCACTACTACCGCCATCTACCAATTCATTCACTTTCATACCTTATAAATCTGTTTCCTCACTTGCATGCAAGCTGGTTCATTAAAAAGAATATATTTTTTCACCTAAAGAAAAACTGAGCTTTTCTGAATGCTTATATCGCCTTATTCTGAGTGCTTCAAAGTAAGTTAAAAGCTTTAGTATTTACTGTATTAGCAGCAACTTAGATCAAGACACATCATGCATTGGCTTCCAGAAAACGATCTGCTTATTTGATTGCCTTTGCTTAAACTTTACAATAGCATTTCTAAACAATAAACATGGAAACTTGGAAAAGTTTAATGCCAATAAATTACTTTTTTTGATGCAGGCTTTTGACTTAAATTAAGTAAAATTATTTCATATTTTGGGAGAAGTAATTGATACAATTAACACCAATGTAATTTATTAGGAAATGGTGCAAAATTATTTTTTCATTGAACATGAATAAATTAAACTACACTGCCTTTTGCTCAGATAGGTACATTCAAGTTTTTCCCTTAAAAAATCTGTAAGATTCTAAGTCTCTGTTTTTGAACCTGATATTGTACACCTAGGGTAATTACTGTTCTGTTCAACCTTTTCCTATTATGACCCTTTCTAGTGCTAAGTAGTACAGAAAATTAAATGAGATATCAATATTTTCAGTCAAAGCCTGTTTTGTTATGCATTTTTTCTTCTTGCAATTTATATTCACCATCTGTTAATGGTGGTAATTTGTCCAATGTTGTGATGAATTCATTGTTTTCATTAAAAACATTAAAACGTTTTATTATTGGTTCTTTGAGTAAAGCAGAGACTAATTTCAAGGGGCAAGTGAGAGTAGTCTGGACAATCAGGAATAATATACTAAGCTTGAAATCTCTAATCTATTAAAGGTGACTCAGAGTGAAGAACAAAGTAACAATTCAAAAAACTGAATTTTCTCTGGAAACTAACTTTTTCACTCTATAAAAAGGGGCTTTCCTTTATCTGAAATAAAATTAAGGTAATTACAAGGCAAGAGGCTCTTTGCTTTATTGTGTCATCAGACCCCCTGTGACATGCACCTAACACAAAAGGTACCAGCTTACATCTTTGTTTTTTTTCTAACCAGGATATAGGAAAAAGGCTGAAATGGGCAGCAGTATACAGCTGTTATCTACAAACTCTTGCCTGTCCAAATTGCATCCTGCGTATTCAGCCCTAGGGACCTCTAATGGTAGGCTGCTTCACTGACTGGGTCTGTCTTTTATTTTCACTAATTTACTTCAATGCAGTTTACCACCAACAAAGGACTTCTCCAAGTGATCCTTTGAGCCCAAGACTGCAGCTAAACAAAGAATAATCAATCTTAAATTCTGTGTTTACTAGTAACAATTCAGACAGAAATAATGAGTTTAAGGTTTTACTTAAAATCACATTTATTTCATAATAGCCAAAAGCAGCTGTAAGCAGGATGGTATCATTTAATATTATGATAAAAATATGTACTTAGAAAAAAATGACAATTTTAGAAACCAGTTATTGCATATAGCAGGCTAAAATTAGTATCAATAAGATCTTGGGAAAGACCAGTCAAAAAATAAGTTTAAGCTAGCCCAGGGTGGCTGCAGAGGAGGGCTTAGTTGCTAGAAGTTTTCAGGAACATAGACAGGTTTCACCTATTCCTAAACAGTATTGATCAAAGTACATGAGACTTGAACTACAACATCCCATTGGCTAATAAAGAGGCCCAGAGTCTTTTTGTCTCTGCCATTCAGTCCATGCAGAGGCCATGCCACATCAGAGAACTGGAATCCTTGTCATTCAGAACACACAGAGGACATGCTAGATCTGAAACTACTCTGTACTAGAGACTTTTCATCTTATTAAAAAAAGAGTCACCTAGTTGTATAAGAATCTTGAATGCCAGGGCCTTTACCAAGACACACTACTACGTACTTCATTCAGTTTGTGTTGGTATTTTGTTATTACATTTATTTACTTGTTTGTGGAGACATTTAGTGACCTTAAATTAATCTATAAAGTATGAATAAATTGTAATGGTCTCTCCTACTTGTTTTGGTACTCTGTCTTTTTTGCCAGGGGTACGAGATATAAACGAAAGGGTAGTTAAATTCAATCAGTCCCAATTGACAATTCCCAGATAGGCCAGGTCCTTAGTTAGAGATTATAAAGTCCTTAATCGAAAAATTGAACAGAAACATTTCTTGCCAGAGAGATAGATCCAACACCTAACCAGATAGCAAGTTCCGTTTAAATGTTCATGGCTCCCTTCAAATTGTCCATTTTTGCAGCTGAGCTGAGATTATTACAAAAGTGTCAGAAAGCAGCTGAACTAACTGAGAGAAGTCTTTTTGAAAAACATCTAATAAAATGTAACAGTTTTCTGTCTCTCCTCTTCACTCCCGAATAAGCACAGCCAGCTGTCTTTCCACTAGTAGAGCAGACATTTTCTCAAAACACTGAAAATCATACTAATTCATTATTACCTAATGTCAAGGTCAATACCCATGGGACTCAAAAGCTGCATTTTTAACTAAGCAAAATACTCTTAACCTGGCTTTGCTCTTCACTTTCCCCAGAATGCACTGCACCACTGCTCAATATGACAAGATTGTCAGGCTTCAGACAGTTGCCTGAAAACTGTCAGTAGAAAGGTTAAAGCATTTCCCATACACTCCTAAACACCAAGACACTGTGACTCTACATCTTGCAGTATACACTGTGACTCCATCTGTGATAAATCAGGTCATACCAACCAGTTAAACAATCGAAATAGTGATTGAGTCACCAGAAACACAGTTGATAAAAAAACAATAGTGAATACTAAATGATATGAATTAGTTCTTCTTCTGAACGCTACCTTGTTATCAGCACCTTTATGTGGCTTGATTCAGAAAAAAAAAATAATGGTAAATAATAATTGATGTTAGACAAACTTTTTGTATATGCTACTTTGCTATTTGCACCTTTACGTGGCTTGCTAATGAGACTGTTTATAGGGCACATCTGTGAAGCTTGTGTTCAAATCTAACTTTTACTTCCTACATGTAATACCTTACATTTACCTACTGTACATTAAATTCTACCTGTCACAAATTTTGTCAGAATTCTGTCCAGGATCATCTATAATGGACCAGCTGATTTTAGATTATCTGCCATTCCACCTACTTTAGTATCATTTACATATTAAAAACAGCAGTAGCAACAGCACTCATTCCTAAAGGACATCACTTTTAATGTCATGTAATTTTGAAAAAGTTGCTTGGATAATGACCATTTCTGTCCTGTGGTGTTTAAGCCAATAATTGCAGCAATATTTATACTACTCTTTGAACTTCAGCTTCTTTTAGTTTGACCCTATGGGATACCTACCTAAACAAGCCTGTCACATGGGACCATATCAAAAGCTTCCTGAAAATCTAGATAAAAAATGATCATATGCATTTGTTACTTCCTCATAAAATTCCAGTATATTATTGAAACATGAACTCCACTGTCTAAAACTTGTTGAAAGTTTACTAATACATCTGTTCTTGACATGCATTGCTGTTTCTTTTCCTTATTAATTGCTACTGTTAACTTATTTGTGATGCATTTTTAGCTTTCTAGCTGATAGTAACTTTTATTGTCTTAATCACTTTTTCATACAGTATATTGGGGTAAAATTTGCTAGGTTCCAGTCTGTAGGTACTCCCCAGTGTACAGTGATTTTTGAAAAATATGCCTCCAGGGTTTGTACTGTACTAACTGTCCCACCCGCGTAGTAGTGAAACAGGACACATTTTAAAAACAATAACAAAATAATAAAAAATGTAATAATTTCTATTTAGAAGAATTTATATTGATAGCTTTCGTATGTGAGCGCCTCTTGATATACAGTATTTTTGGTTTTGCCATGGGGGGCGAGAATGTAGCTGTGAACTCTTTGCTAAAAATGTAAAAAGTTGGCAAGGTATCTCTGGCGAAGCGGAAGGTAGATACACTTCAACGTCAAATGTTGTCACTGTATCTGATTGTGTTCAGTTCTGGTGGGAGAGCATACCCTGCATGGGGAGAAGAGCACGTGGCCATGATATCTCTGCCAATGAGCAGGTACCATCTAAAACAGAAGTAGCTGTGTTCTCTTTCTCAAAAAGTCATACATTACTCTCTTAACAATCACTACATGATGATGTCTGCTGAACAAATAGGTGTCGCTAGCTAAGTGGAGGCAAGATATGCTCCAACACATGGCAAGAGGTACAGCAACTCGAATGGAGGCCCGCCCGGCTTCCTACTCCTCAGGCCCTGCCTCCCCCTCCCCTCGGGCCGCAGCCTGTCTCTCAGATTTGTGCAAATAAATTGGTGGCGTAACTGAACTCTTAAGCCATAAAATATGTATCTATCTATAATAATGGATATCTATCTATCTATAACACTGGAGTTATTTTTTTTCTTAGCAACTTTTTAGTTGCTTACTTATTAGCTGTAGATTTCTCTTTAATTTCTTCATGCCTTTAAATTTTGGGACAAAGTTGACCTGAATGGTACATAGCAGTGGCAGCTGGCCAATGGAGGGTGCTAGGTCACCGCTGTCCCTCCTGGAAAGTGATTTAGAGTTTTGTCTTTAAAATGTAAACTTTTAAAATAAACAATATTTACTCATTTTAAGAATGTGTGTATGTTTAAAATGCACAATAACATGTAATATATAAATAACAAATTGTGTTTGGGAGAACTTAATTTCCTATTCATGCCCTCCCTCTCAATATCTCTTCTGGGGCATCGTAGGTGCTAGTAAAATTACCCAGTCACTGCAGCAACATATCCAATCGCTGACTAAAAATATCTACATTGCAAATTAAAATGAGCCAATCAGCGTCTTTGAGTCCCATGCCTAAAGGGTGATTTATTATTCGCCCCAAGCAGAGTCCGTTGGTGGAGCAAGGACAACAAATGTTGTTTGCCAGAATACACACAAACCGTTATTGATGATGATGAGTGAGCATAATCAAAATATGAGATTTCAGGCACCTACAAGTTCTATAATATCTCTAAACTAAAATCCATTTGAGAGGAGAATGTTGGTGGAGAAACTTCAAGTCAAAGAGCTTGGCCCAGATCAACTACACATCAAAATCACACAACAGGCCAGCGAAAAAGGTAAAACCTACATGCAAGGATTCTCCTATAATTAGTACAACAGAAAGGCTTGGCTATCTGGATGCAATTGGACAACGAATAGGTGGATAACAACAGGCACATTTTATCCAATATTATTGACTGTTAAATTCTGTGGGTCCTTTGAGCTGGCCTTGTGCAGCCACAATGAGACCAAATTATTAGATAACTTTTGGCATTTTCAAGGGTTTAGTTGTTCTTGTTGCATCGCTTGACAGTGTGTTGGAGGAGCACCTTAAGACCACTACTGTTTTCAAAGTCACTTCAAAGACTGTGTAAAATGAACATTTGGAGTGCATGGTGTCAGTTATTAAAGATTACATTCTAGAGGAAGTAAGAAATACAGATTATCTTGCTATTCAGGCAGATGAGACAACTGACATTTCCACCCACTATCAGTAGGTGCTAGTGCTATGGTACATTGGCATCTATAACAATGTCCAAGAGATCATCTCTCTTCAGAATGCCACTGCTGACACAGTCATCACTGTGCTGTTGGATAGGCTAAGCACTATCCTCCCTGAGGGTAAAAAAAGAGCAAACTAATCGCTTAGGCCTATGACAGGGTTGCTGTTATGAGGGGAGACATAGGTGGAGTGTAGCATAAGGTAAAGGATGTCTATGGAAGTGTACACTACTACCACTGCTATATACATAATTTGAACCTCATCTTGTAGGAGGTAACCTCACATATCACCAATATCAGTACTGCTTTTTTCAGACCTTGGCAGATTTTCTGCATTCTTCTCCTGATCATTCGAGCAAACCATCGTGTTTGATCTAGAAGTGGCACACAGACTTCCTGGCACTTCAAAAACATGTCACTTCCATACTTGTACTGTTAACACTGTGTATGAGCTCAAGGATGCATTTAAAATGTGTTTTGCAGACCAGAGATTCTGGTAACTTTGACCCCAAACTGTCAGTGAGGTTGGGTACTTTGGAAGAATGCTACAAGATGAAGATTTCTACTTTTTCCTGTACTAGTACTAGGATGTTGTACCATGTTAGCCATTATGAATGTAGTGAAAAGTCAAGCAAAATGACACCTTCTATTGGCTAACTAAAAAGATTACAATATGCAAGCTTTTGAGGCAACTCGGGCCCCTTCTTACATCTTGCCTACATTTTGTTTAACAGGATCAGGCCACACGTGGACATGTTGTTTAGCCAGATGCAGAACAGAAACATCGGCTCTGTGTACATCACAGGAATTATCCAGAGGTTCCCAGACAGCATGCAGATGATTAGGTATCGCTGGCTAAGAAAATTCTTATTAAGAGAAAATGGTTTCATCATTTTAAAGACAGTGAATAAGAAATCCAGTTAGGATGGTAATGTAAGACAGATACTGTTCATTAACACAGTGCACCTTAAAACCGACTAATTTTACGTCTCCAGTAGGACAGTTTCTGGCACAGTGAGGGAATCCATTCCTTCTCTGTATGATGAATACAGTGAATCTGTGCAACAGCAGCCAACAAAGAAATGGAGAACACTAGGACAAGCAAAAGAGCAGCAGTTGGCTTCAGAGGTAAGATTTAACATACAGTAGTTCTGTTTACAAGATACTCAAAATAGGCGTTTTTCCTTATTGTATTAGTAATCTGTAAAATTACCATCTAAATGTTATGCATTAAACCTGTCCTTGCTTGTCACAAAGTAATATTCTCATCTTGTAAGTTGATAATGATCAAATTAATTAGATAAAGACATGTGAAAATTTCTGCCCTTTACTTTTGAAAATGTTTTTTTTTTAATCATGTATCATTTCATAAGTATGTGATACCATTTTGAGTCATGCTAAAGAGCTGTTCTCATTCACCAAACACCACTCTATTGCAAGGGGACATGTTCCTGGAATATGATGTAAAGTTCCCAGATACAGCGCTGGAAACCACAGTGAAAGCCTACCCTATGTTGAACAAGGCCAGGCTCAAAACAGAACTCTCCCTCATCTATGAGAATGAAAAGTTCAAGGCATGCAGTGGTGCACTGACTCTGTTCCAGTTTTTCTCAGGAGAACAACCTATAGGACATATTCACTGATTCTGTTAATCTTCTGAATTCCCTACAGTATATACTGTAGTTGGTTTTGACATTCCCTCCTATCCCACATCCATTAAAAGAACCTAAGAGGTTAAACTATAGGTGATCTGATAACACAATAAAAGACCAATGTTGCAATGAAATTTGGCAGTTATGTTGGCAGAGCTATTCAATGATAATATGTGCCTTATAATTCTGGTCGTGTTCAGGATAAATTGCAGACGTGAAGCAATCAAACTTTGTCAACCGTCATGTTCAGATATGCCTTGCCATTCGCACATTCACACGAGTATTAGGAGTCTTGATATGTGCTGGGAAATCATTACTTAGACTACCATGAGCTTCTACAGATTCTGTTGCTTCATCAGCAAATGCAAAAAGATTTTTTTCCACCCCTCAGTATCCCAGTTCTGATCAGTATGTGCCAAACTAGAGATTTGTTTTCATGTTTTTCACTTGTGCTGTCAGCACACAACATGTACTTCCACTGTTGTAGCCCATTCAAAACTAAGTCTGTTAAGTGGTGCATTCTGAGGTGACATTTTGCATACCAATATTGAATTTGAATTTCATTTGTGACACATCTGTTACTGTTCTTGCCATTCTCCTTTGACAACAACTGTTTCATCCAGAGGATCACTGGTAGTTTTTTTTTTTTTTTTTACTATTTTTGGTAAATTGCTTTGCTTGACGACAGTTGTTTGGGAGACGGTATAAATGACACTCCTAGTGGTACTTTGACTGCACATGGAGACAGCAGTTTTGAATGGACATGGAATCAGGAGATGTTTATATAACAAGCCAAAGGCCAGAACTGGAAAGACAAGAATCAATTCAAACAAGTTCAGGATAGGTAACAAAAATCTTAGTTAAGGAATGGTACAGGAAATTCATAAACCAATAAATAAACACATAACCTGAGCCTAATTGTAAGACTTAAACCATAGTCAATAAACATTGTAAACTTAATAATCAGAAAAACCAAGGCACACCAAAATAACAAACTCTAATGTTTGGTGTAAATTCTCAATCTTGGATGAAGCATCTCAGTGCAGAAGTGGCTTAAATATGGTTGTGTTGATGACATCACATGACACGACTTTTGGGGCATGCCCACTTATAAGTAGCCATTGCAACTGGGAAAATGGTGGCACCCATAAAAAAAGCAAAAAGTGCAATTCATTTTTAACATTTTTAAAAAGATGTTGAAACACAAAATAAATAAGACAAGTGGATTCCTTAATCTCAAAATTCCCAAAAACAATGTCAAAATAAAATTAGGGGATCAAGGGAAAGAAAGGAAAAATTTCAAGTCAGATTGAGACACGTGGCAAATATCATACAAAATCACTGAAGTCATTCATTCAATTGAACACTGACTGATGCTAGAAGAGCCAATGTGCCTGATTTATACAGTTTACTGCTATCATGTGATGTGTTAGAATGAGTGTGAAGGTGGAGGGTATACCTCAAACTATTAACTCACTGTGGATTTGAGTGAGCAGTTTTATGGCATTGCCCTCTTTATGCAACTAAAATATTCTGCTATCCAAACAAACTTCTCAAGTAGTCTTTCAGTATAATGCAACATTTTAGTACTATTCAAATACATATAAAAATAAAAAAAAAATATACATTTCATTAATATATTTTTGTTATCTTCACAGCCAAGATGTGTGCTATACATTTATTCATTCAACTTTTGGTTGTCACATTCACTCAAACTGCCAAACAAAAATAACCTGTTGTTCATTCTTGCTCAGTAAGCAATCTGCAGTAATTCAGAAACAGATTTGTCCTTTCAGTCACTGTTCATTTTTTATGAATCATCTGTATGAATCATCGATGTGTTGTCTGCCTTTGGATTGATCTAGATGAATATCCACTTTTGTCTATTTTCTCATTTATTTCAAAAAAGGCTGCTTTTAGATTTCATATGTGCTGCTCTCCTTATCAAAATGAGAATGTCAAAAATACGCTTTTGAGTATCATCATTAGGAAATTAAAGTTGTGATAGAAGGCAGTCTCTCTTAACATGTTCCATGCTCACTGTTTCAATTAGGTTCAATTTATTATAGTAGGTCTAATATTATCTTTGAAATAACATTGTTGTTATTTTTAAAGTAATTTTATATTATTTATCTAAAAGTAGAATCAAAAACCAACATTTAAATGTCACTTTTACAACACATTGACAGTATTAAATGAAAAAGAGACATTTGCATGAAATGTAGTATAGACTTTGTATATTCTGTAATAAATAATTTTTGTTAAAATTTTTTTGTACTTAAAGTTAATTATAGATTAATCCACTATTGATAACTAATGAATATCACTCTCCACTCTCATAAAAATAATATGAAAATGAATTATTTTGAGCAAACAGTAGATTCTGAACCCTGGCATAGCCAAGCTTGCCTCTCTTTACCCACACGTCACTGAGACAAGGACATTTCAATTCAGAAATAAAATATGGCCAATATTTGTTCCAGCTGAACTGACAACACCATGCTAACTAGACAGCTTGAAAAATTGGTTCTAAAACACAAATGGAGTTTTGTGTAATTGAAATTAGTGGCTTGATGCCAGACTCAGTGAAGCTTAATACTTACTGTATATTTATTACCCCAAATGTAAACAATAAAACAGTCTGTACTAATACGTCTGAGCATTTAACTCCATCTCCATATTAATGGATTTACGGGGAATTTTGTCGTTGTTAAATTTACATTAAGACAAGCATACTGCCTAGTTAAACTTGGAAAATTCCACTTCATCAGTTGCACAGTAGCATTGTACGCCTTTTGTGTTAAATGATTCCATTTACAAAAGCACGCTTCTGTGCATAATATAGTGATTTTTAAATAATTATACATAATAAGCCAGAAGAATGTCTGGTGAATGTGACCTTCTAAAGACTCAGAAATATTGCTTACTATTCCACCTTCATGTATTTATGGATGAAGGTAACATTGCAATGCAAAATGTTGATAAGTATTCGTGTAATGTAGGGTGCTTTCAAGGTTAATCTTGTTAAACTATGAGGGGGAAACAGATTACAGTATTATCAATTCAGTCAGAACAAATACATAAAAACATACAAATTGCTACAAATAAGATGAACACTGCACCTTATTGTGTTTGTCAATAGTTAATTAACCTAAATATTTTATTTATAGGTTTTCTGAAAAATGGCTAGATTTCCATTTCAGCAACAAAGCTGGCAAGCTTGGTTCAGATGTCCAACTCAAATGATGAGTGTGTATGTTTCCCCTTTTAATCTACTAGTTCCTTTTATCAGAAGGTGGCCTTAGATCAGAAGCTAGTCCACTTCAAGTTATTGTTGTACAAAGTTTGTCATTACACTGTAGTATTTAATTTATGCTGTATGATTTTTAATGCATAATTTAAGATCGGGTCCATTGTATAAGGTGAACCGACGATGGGATCGCCTCAGGAGACACTTTATGCTGGTCGGCATATTTTTACAAGAGTATTTATTTTTTAATTATAAAGTAATAATGCAAAAAATGAAAGGTAATTATGAACCACAAGAGTTACATGTGTATCAATTGGCTAGTGCATACACTGCTTCTAAAAACTAAGGTTTTTTTTCTTTTTAAATTCTTCAAACACATCAGAACTGCAATTTGAAGCAATTTGACGCACTGCAAGCATCCAAGCATTAAACCCACACACGCATATTTTCAACATATATCTCATTCTATTTTAACACATCACAAAGTGTCTGTATTGATTTTTATTTTGTGAAATTTTGCTAATTTCATAAATGCAGGCAGAGTGGTGGCTCTGATGCTACGGATCTGCTCCAGTAAGTGGTAGGTTGCCAGTTCAAATCCTGTAAAAGCAAGAAGTGTTTCCACTTCATTGGGCCCTTGATCAAGGCCCTTAACCTGCAATCGCTCCATCTTGGGTATAATTCTAGCCTGTATCCAGCCCTGCAAATAGGTCCTCCAACTTGCAGGGAAAACCTGGGGATTGTTGGCAGGACTGGCACTTCAGCCACTGTAAAAGGCCTCACACTGTTTCACTCCATTCAAACTGGTGTGGTGCTGAGGTGTCATTTATTGCAACGCTGCGCTCGGGTCCTAATTTGGGATCCTGAGGTGGCGTCTCATGTGGTGGGAGCAGCAAAGCAATGTATCAGTGCATGCTCCCAAACTCTCTCCTCATAAGTGCGATGTACTGTATATTAAATGCAATGAGCTTGCAATGAGTGTATTTAATTAGAAAGGGCAGGCACCCTTTAGCTAGCAGCACAGAGTTTTGACACTGCTCAGATATTTGGAGAAGCATAAGGGATTAGTGAAAGAGGCGAGTTTTGTTTCAGTTTCAATTTCCCTATCACAGACTCCATTTGTGTCAAACATAAGCTATGAAAAAACTAATACATTTGCATTTTTAATGTGTTTTATTGATTATAATCTAATTAATTTATTTTTTTATATTTTTTTCCAAAAATAATATTTATTATTTTGCCTATTGTTTTGAGGATATACTGTACTGCATCATAGGAGTACTTTATTATAAGCTGTGCATCACAGTACATATTGTATGTTGATTAGGTATATTTGCTTATGCCTAATGAGGATATACTGTATATAAGTGGGCCTGCAGCAAAAATATGCCTTGCCTATTATTTAAATCATTGACTCTGTTTAAAATGTTCAGAACTGCAGACATTATCTGTATTGTTACATAATGTAGCATTGGCTGTCTAAAACAATCCTACATTAATTTTGTAAAATGAGGGCACAGTGCTATTAGCAGTGAGAAATACTCATAATTTCTTTAAGTAGTTAAGAATTTGTCCTAAACCTAAGTACAAAATGTGATGGTCAAATTTGCTCGTTTTTCCTTTTCTCCCCTGCAGCCACTCCATAGCTTTGGGCTTTCTTTTTAGTGCAATGTTACTGTGATAGCCTCACTGTCATGCAAAACACTGATTAATATATCAGAGTGTTTGTTTTTGAGCATTCTGCATAAATGGGGAGGCACTCCTTGTATATTTTCCTTGTCGTACATTACAAAAATCATATTTTACTATCATATTAAAGCAAATTATAGGAAAAAAGATTACTAATTCTTCAGAACAAATTTCCATTCCATTAGTGAATGGGGCCTTAATGAACCAAATTAGCACACATAATCAAATCATTTGTGTGTGGATTTATATTTGGAATCTTGCAGAATTGTTTTTTTAACTTTAATGTGATTTTATATGTAGTGTTAATTTCATTCACATTTTAGGCTTTTAATTAGTTTTATTTGCTATAATGAGTCTCTTTTAATATTTAATAACTGCTTAGCATGGTGGTATTAAGCTGAGGAAGATAACACAGATTTAACTTTACCAAACAACATTCCCCATTGTTGTTAATGAAAATTCCCTGGTATTCATTGTCTATCCAAAAGTTATAATTCCTCTTGCATCGTCTGGATTCCCTCCCAATGTGTCATCATGGCCAGTGCAGCTCCCATTTATGACAAAATGACTAACAGTCTACAAATTAATTAACTGACTCTTCTTAGTCCAGAGCAACTGTGACTCTGCTTCAGGACTACAACTGGACCCCAACTGTGTCAAATTTGGTTTACACTTAAAAAATAATGTTGCAACAGATTATGAACATTTAGTAAGAGATTTATCAATGCATTCTGAAATTTACTAAGAATATGCAAATTGGAACATTGTGACAGCTAAAATAAATAACTAAAGAACTTTGGATTCTTCTTGAAAATGGCAAACTCAGGAAGAGTGCTGGCCTTCTGTGCAATTCTGAAATTTCTGATTTTTTTTTTTTTCAAATCAGTTCTTGCTGTTAACAATAGAATTACCAAAGCCTACAAAAAAACTTGTAATTCCGGCCCACCTTCTTTGGTAATTCTAGTTTTAATGGCATGTCCATTTTATTAAGTGGCTTGCTCCTGATGCCGTCATGCCATGTTAAATACCTGCTAGGTTATATTTTCATAAAATTATCAACAATTTTTTTGGTCTGTGGTGATTGCTTCTCTTTGTCATTTCACTAGTATTTTCTACTAGTTCTAAGTTGTATATTAAAAGCAAATGCTGTATGATAAATGTGCAGAGGTGCAAATTATAAATATCTCCCTGTTACACATGTTTATTAATTGATAAAAACTACAGTGTGTTGTCACACACATGCACTTGGGAGTCAACCGAAGGGACCAGAAAACGCCAATCCCACACCAGGCCGGGGGGTGGCGGGTTGCACTAAACCTCTCTATTTTCTCTCAGCAGACCAAATACGAGAAAGCCTTACTGTCATGGCCTCAAGGACATCACTTCCTGTCCCGGCCCAAGGGCGTCACATCCTGGGAACAGACTATAAAAACCCATCATCCTTCATATCTAATCAGTTCTACTTTGGACTTGAACCTACACACATTGTACCCAACTAAAAGCCTTTTGCAGCTTGGGAAACTATATGGGTGGCTGCACGCTCCAAACCTTTGTTGTGTGCACAGTTGTTTATTTCACAGTGTTAAGATGAAATCTTACCTTCTGAAAAAAAAAAAAAAGTTTAAAGACTGATCACACTGTGTGCTAAACTAACTCTCTTTAATGTGCATTTTGTTGAATTCTATAGAGAACTGAAACCCGGGGAATTCAGCTACAATGTCAAAGTATTATGTTACTTTTTAATTAGAGTTATTAAGACTTTAATCTCTAGTTATGTGTGTATCAGGTTTATACCTTATTGCAATGTTTGAAGTTTTTCCTTTTCCCTTGTGTTGGTGATTCTTATATATTGTCACGCACGAGTGCTTAGGGAACAGCGGATCGACCCGGGTTGTTACGGAAAACGTACCGCGAGGGGTCTACGACAGGGTACTAACTTGTCTTTCTTTCCTTCTTCAGAAAGCCCAAGGCCTCACAGACATAAACAAACGCCATGACGGCTATAGGAAGCACGCACTTCCGGGTCTATTTAATCCCTCTGATGACCCCTTGATGATATCACAGTTCCCAGAATCCATCACGAATACCCAGCATCCTTCACGTCAATCTCCGGTCCGGCTTCATGAAAAGCCCGTCCTTTCTCCCCTCATTTGTCTTTTTGCTTTCTTATGTTTGTAAAGCGACTGACTGCTGGTTTTTTTGGTTACAGTATACGGGGCTAAACACCCCAAAACTTGCAACGTGTCTTGTCTTATAGTACTATATATATATATATATATATATATATATATAT
>JANRMT010062804.1:2682324-2729562 GCA_026402145.1 Polypterus bichir lapradei
TACTATATATATATATATATATATATATATATATATATATATATATATATATATATATATATATATATATATATATATATTATTAAGTTTGCTCATCTCTGCAGGCTCTTCACTTATTCTCTACTTCAAATTGAGCATCCATTGTTATAATTAAGTCTAGCTTTACTAAAGTAAATTATTACCTTATTAATTTATTATAATTTATTTACATGGATGAAGTCTATTTCAGTTTTATTATGCCATTTGCTTTCATTCCCCTGTAGTTATTATTTCCATTATTTAACCTGCAGGCAAACTGTATACTTGACATTACTTGGGCAATAGCGCTATCTGAGTAATGTGAACCATTAAGCCTAATTTCTAGTACTATTCAAAGCATGCCATTTTAGAAAGATTGTGCTTGAAGGCCATGGTTCTCTTTTATAATCACATTTATTAACTGCAACAGTAAAAAAAACTGAAGCTTCACATCTGGAAAATGACATCATTAAAACCACCAAATGCAATATACATCTTTTTATTTTTAGCAATGTTCCCTGTTCTTGTTTATGGATGGATTGGCACAAAATTAGCAAAAGAGCACCATTACTTTAATGTATTTTCACAAATGTTTAAAAGTGATAATGTATTTGTCTATCTATGTGCCTTTCCAATCTTTCTATCCATAACAGTCACTTATCCAATTTACAATTTTTATCCTGAGCTTCACAAATGTATTGTGATCAAGTTAACAGCTAGCTGTAGTGCTATGCTGACATATTGTAAAGCTCACCCAAAAACAGGCAGACACACTTAATTCTAGGCAATTTAGAGCTAGAAGATGAAAACTTCACTGAGAGGGCACTCCTGAACACAGTCATACTGGGAGCCAAACCCAATATCAGCTTGTTTTCAATGAGCCTCATCTATCTTATATATTTTTATTGAATTTCAAAGAAATGTTATGTATTGTATAAACTTCCAATGTCCTAGATACTGTAACATTTAAAAAGACAGTAATAACACTACAATAAATACATTCAGTAACACAGCCAACAGCTGCAAAGGGGGATCTTTATTCTTCATATCTTTGTTCAGCAGGCTAATAGCACACCTTATATCACATACACATATTTCAAACTAACAGTTGAATTCATAAAATACCTTAAATACATTACAGTTGTCATTGTCTTTTATCTGTGCTTCCCATGGAGTGCCTGTGTGTGTCTTTGCCATTCAATTCAGTTTATTTCTGTATAGTGCCCTTCAATTAGTATGGGCAGCAGGTTTACAGATTAATAGAAATACAAACTTTATAAATTACTCATTGCATAATGTGTACACAAAGACAGAGCCTTCTTTAAAAAGACTGGAAACAAAATGGTCTGAAATTGATTAACATATATGGAGTCCATCAATATCTACTCACCATGGCCAGTTGACAAAGGAAAAGAAGAAAACAAAAGTTTAGTCAGCAAAATCTCTGGGGAAAAAACACTGGTGGGGATTGCTGTCAGTTATAACAGACAAAGTCAGACACAGTCAGAGTCCTGGAGACCAACACTAGGCCAACTGGCCAGCCACCCACTCCTGGTGATTCTACACTATAAATCTGTGGTGGACAATCTAATCCGAAAACAGAATCTTTATATCCATTTAAGGCTTTCAGTATCTCAGATGTCCTTACATGGGGTGGAGAACAGCTTACATGTACAACAGCTGGATACAAGTTATTCATTTTTTTTTCCATGTTTATGGTGTGGCCTTCTTCTTCTTGTGTAGATGGTAGGCTTCTTGCTGTGTCCTCTTCAATGCCACCATGAAAAAGAGACTTTTTCTGGCACTAGCTGTTTGAGTATTTTATACATTTTCTCCTTAAAGAAAGTCTTTCTGTTGATCCAGTGTTGGATTGTAACACAGGCACAGAGCAAGAGCTTTGATATATGACCAATCTTAGTTAGTCATCTACAGACATCTGAGAAAGACATACAGAATAATCAGCAAATGCAAGAGTAATGCATGGTGTAGGTAACCTTTGCTGACTGGATCAGAGTTCACTGCCAGTTCTAAGTCAATGCATGTTCATTTGACACTGAGCAGATGTGTCTTGATATTGCAAACTATGCCAAAATGCCAGCTTATCTCAATTAAACCTGTTGAGATCACTTGAAATTTACAGAAAATCTGGGCACTGGCTTCCAGATGTGAGCTGATGTACTGGCTGCAGAAGTATCACAGCTTATTTCAGTAACTAAAATAATTTTCTTTTTTTTTTTTCTCAATTGTGGAGTGCAGACTGTATTAGTGGAGGTTACATTTAGTTTTTCTGTTGTTTAGTCTTTATGTGCCAATGAAAGTGAAAAGTAGAAAGGAAACTGACTAATTTCCTGATATCATCTAGCATCTGGAGCTTAGTTAAAACATAGTCTAGTCAGGCTCAGCCAAGAGAAGCCACACAGAGCTTCTGTATGTGGTCAGTTCAAGGGGAATGGTAATGATTGGCTACAAAGGGGAACTTAAGCTGAGCAACTGAAGTTGGCTTTTTGGGCATGGAACAATCTAGAACTGACTGTGAAGATGACTGACAAGTAGACAAAGACTCAAAGAACCTGGAACAAAATTGTTCTGGAGGCCGGTGCTATGTTATGCATTATCGTCCATGGAAATGACCTCATTGGTGGTGTCAAGAACAGTACAGACTTAGTATGGTACATTAAGAATTTGTAGCTGCCTAGGAGTATGACTTTATATCTCTAAGGACTATTCAACATTCTTACATAAAGTTGGCTATGCTTCTGGAAATGGCAACTATATTGGCGTGAAAAAAATAGTGATTTTTGCACTTTGTTAAATAAGCCTTGTAATACTACTTTTGAATGCACTTTAGGATTATAATAGAATTATTTACATAAGATCCATCTTTCAAGTAAATAAAAATGTGTATATAATGTCACAATAACGAGACATACTCTGATAAAGGTTTGGGGCAGCCACCCGTATATTCTGGTATCCTGGCTGCAAAGTTGTTTGTTATCAAAAATAAACAGCACTGAGGTGCATACAAATGAGTCCAAAACAAGACTGAGGATTTAGGGAAAAGGGACAGGCTTTTAAAGGGGAAGACAGGAAGTGAGGTCATAAGGATCAGGCCCATGTTCTTTAGCCATTGGTTCGAGCCCGGATGTGACATCACAGGGGCCGGAGCCGGTAAGGTCTCCTTCCGTTGGCTCGGTCCCGGAAGTGACGTCAAGAGGGCCAGATGGAATCTCCCGGGAATGGTCTACAGGAAATAGAGAAAAAGAGTCAGTGCACTCTGCCAGCTCCCAGCATGCTTCAGAAGTGCAGTCACTCAAGCCCTTTAGCTGCCTCCCATGCGCACGTGTTTGACAATAAGCTCATAACAAAAAACTAGGCATTATGTTTGATTGTGTGTTTTAAACAGGATTTTTACAAGCAAGAGTCTTTTTGGACAGAAGGTTCAGAAAAGCATGTGAATGAAGATGACTTATAGGATGAAAATGTGTGGATTAAGAGAAAGGATATTGGGATACATGCAAACAAATTGAACAATATTGGGGAATATACAAATGTATAAGCAAATACTAATATACAGTAATGTAATAATTTTGTAGATTGCATGAAATTTAAGCTCATATAAAGTAACAAGTGTGTGTATGATTGCAGGAAGATATGAAATAGGTGACCTTGTAGTCAACCATTTATTATAATTAGCTAAAAGTAGTGTCACACACGTGACTTTCAGACAATTTCAGGGCATTTCAAATTGCAATTCCAGCCAGAGTAAGGGGTTGACACTGCTTCCTAATGTCTCTCCTCTGAATCTGCAGATGCAGATAATCACGGCTTGACAAAGCATAACGTCAGTTCTGATTTTTGGGTACCTGAACCAGACCATTCTGCCTCAAACACCTCGTAAGTGACACCACCACCATCTTTCCCCAGTCTGGCCAGAGATTCCCATCTGAAAAGATGTATCTTGTCAGCTGTTTTCATTGTTTTTGTTCATCTATACGCAGAGAGCACCATTATGTGCCATAGGCCTCTTTGTTTGTGCTTTGTATTACAGTAGTTTCACTGACAAGTAACAAAACCATCAAAAATCATCAGATTTCAGATTTTGGCTGGTACAACTATTACTAAATCTTCATGACCAAAGGAACTCTATAGCGGAAATGATTTAGACTCCTTTTCAGGGATATCATTAGAAGAGAAGAAAGAGAGACATCAGAAACATCAAGAGGGACACTTTTCAACATCTCTTGAGTTAGCCACCTGCAGAATCCCAACATTCACAAATGGGTTAAGAGAAAAAAGATGATGCAATGCCTCAGACTTTAAGGAACAACTCAGCTGGATTAAAAAGATAAAGACTGCAACAGCTAAAAAGCCAATCTGATACAAAGCTTGCTGCAAGAACCTATTTTCTGTTTTAAACTTCTAATGTTTAATATGCCTGGTTTGTCTGCAAATAAACATAAATTTAGATTGAAATAAAGTTTGGTATTGCTTTGCTGAAACTGCCTTGTTGTTTACTGATACTAGCAGTCACTGAAGGGTCAGAAGTTGGAAGACTGAGATACATATTCAGTTTTTGTAGCATCCTAACCTAGGGCATAAGTATTGAAAGGATCTGTAATATTAACAAGCTTTGTTTGTTCAAGTTAAATCATTTCAGAAGTAGGAAACTAAGAGGAAACAATGGTCTTTGATTCCAGCAGAAGTGGGAATCTGCCCTTTGTTAGGGTATATCATTCAGTCCCTTCAGGTTTGCTAGTCCCTGTTAGGAACAGTTCAGCCCCTGCATTGGGAGAAACAGAGCACAAGATTGGTCTCAGCTAGTGTTAAGTTATTCATTTTCAGCTCTTGCGGGGGTGGAAAACTGGGAAGAAGATTGGTCCCAGCAGTGTGTAGCCTGCTCTAGTTGAGGTATTTAGATGTTCTGTCCTTGCAGTGGTGGAAAGCTGGATTGGTCCCAGCAGGGTTTAGCCTGCCACTGTTAAGGTATTAAGGTGTTCAGTCTTAACTCCTTTCAGAGTGGAAAACTGAGATCAACATTATTCTCAGCAGCATGCAGGCTGCCCTTGATAATGATTTCAGAGATAAGTATTATTGGGGTGTACATGTAATTCAGCGCTAATCAGGGAAAATGACAGAGACATCTAGAGGGGCATCATTATTCAAAACTCCAGTACAAGCAGATTCAGAGGTTCTGAAGAAAAGGATGATGATGTTGCTAATTACAGTATATTGATGGCTATGAAATCTTTATATTTTCTTAGCTTACACGAAAAATAAAGGAGTGCTTGAACATCAATTTTTGGAGATCCAAGATGGTTGTAGGTTTCTGCTGAAGCCATTTTTTCTATTGAGAACATTTTCCATCAGTGTATACTTTAGGTTTTAGAAGAAATGAATAGGTTATTTTGTAAAATGGAATTTATTTGCACCATTCAGCACATTATTTTTGATGTTATTTAACATGTTGCATTTAAACAGGTACTTCATGATTAACACCTACAGGCAAAAATGTAACCAACTTCACCAATAATTTTGTTATTTGCAGCTCATTTTTAATTGGTTAAGAAAAAAAAGAAGCAATTAAGTGCTGAGAGTATTAAGCAAGTGATAATAAAAATGAAAAAAATGAAGAGATTGGATTGCACCAAAAGCTATGGCTGCATAAAAACATCTGAAGTTCACAGAGATATAAAAACTCCTATTAGGAATTTGTGAGATTGCAGATAAAGAACTAAGGCAAGCCACTTATGAATTAGGGAAAAGCTCTTTTAGCAAAAAAAAAAAGAATTGCCTAGTAACTTAGAAACAAGTTTTAACAAAAACTTGCAGCTACCGTGGCTGCTCAAGAAATGATGATGACACCATGGGCCTGGGCAAATCATGTTTACAAGCTTTTATGTTTATGTTATTTCATTTGAATTATACTTTTTTATTTTCTTTTGCACAATATAGTAGTAATAGTAGTTTGTTTTTTCCATATTTTACCAATATGAAGCACATAGTAATGTGATATGTAGTGCTGTTGCTTAACACTAGAATTACCAGAGCCTACGAAAAAACTCGTAGATACGTCCCACCTTAAATCGCTTCTTAAATCCCTTCACACCTCTCCGCCAGCATCCTTTGTCCTCTAAATGTGCTGATAAAGAGAAGCTAGAAGCAGCCGTCTATTCCATCCCCCCACCAATTTAGAACATGCACGAACTTCTCCAAGCTCATGCCTTGATTGAGTATCTGGGAGTGAAGTGGAGTTTTAGAGTGGAAATAATAGATCGTTATTTGGAACAAACACATTTCATGTGAGTTCCGTTTCTACAGTAATCTGTGTAAACACATTTTTAAAACAGAAACATTTTTCATATTCTAGTAGTAAATGACAAAATGTAGGCATAAACTATATAATGTATGAAGCCTGAAGTCCAAATATCAAAGAAACATTTTCACAAAAGGTACAAATATAACACAACAATTGTGCTTTTATTCAAAAATATAGCTGCAAAAAAAAAAAGCCGCCTTAACATGTGACATTGACACCCACTTATTACAACTGCCTCTGTGGTGTGATATAATCAGTTACTGACTGGGAAGCAAAAGGTTGCGAGTTTGATCCTGTACCCCTCTGTTTTGAGAAGTAAACTGCTCTTATTCTTACTATTTTAGAATAAAAGCATACATTTGATTTCAGTCTGTAACAGCCGGTGTAATTTATGATCCTTGTAAAGGTTAGCTTTGTTTTTTTTTTTTTAATTCACTTTTCATTCTCTCAGTCGCGTTCAGAATCAATCCATACAACCCCATCTGACACAGCTGTTTTCACATAAAGACGCGCTATAGCTCTGCAGTGTACCACGATGCATACTAACGCCCCCCCCCCCCCAAAGGGTTCTGACACACAAACGCTGGCGAAGCTGCCTTCTTCGTATTTCACCGTCACTTGATTTTCTTTTTATTCAGTTTTATTGAGTGTTCCTGCCAGTCCCCACATGTTGCTGTATGCTGTTTCTTTTGTACTCCAGGACATGCAGAGTAGAGAATGGTAAAGAGCAGTAACTTCGGCGCTATATGCAATCATCAGACACTCCCCATCTGCCCGTGTCGCTCAAACACAGGAACATATGTTGGTGTAAAAGTATAACAAAACAAGTGCACTTTTATTCAAGTGCACTTTTTCCATCGCCTTTTCCTGTAAGAAGCAATGTACACACTCCTGTCTAAGCTGTGGTTTCTATTACACACCTGAAAGAAAGAGACAATATATGTGAAAACATCATTGCACTAATGCAAAATTATTTGAAAACGAACAGCGTCAGATCAGGTGTGAATTTATGCAGGAACTGGAAATTCTCTGATGTGGGATCAGTTCTGTATGGTTGTGGACACTTGTTTTGTTATACTTTTACACCAACATATGCATCGTGGAACACTGCAGAACTATAGTGTGTCTTTATGTGAAAACAGATGTGTCAGATGGGGTTGTATGGATTGATTCTGAACGCGACTGAGAGAATGAAAAGTGAATTAAAAAAAAAAAAAAATCTAACCTTTACAAGGATCATAAATTACACCGGCTGTTACAGACTGAAATCAAATGTATGCTTTTATTCTAAAATAGTAAGAATAAGAGCAGTTTACTTCTCAAAACAGAGAGGTGCAGGATCGAACTCGCAACCTTTTGATTCCCAGTCAGTAGTTCATTGTATTGCGCCACGGAAGTGGCCATAGTAAGCAGGTGTCAATGTCATATGTTAAGGCGGCTTTTTTTTCTGCAGCTATATTTTTGAATAAAAGCGCAATTGTTGTGTTATATTTGTACCTTTTGTGAAAATATTTCTTTGATATTTGGACTTCAGGCTTCATACATTATATAGTTTATGCCTACATTTTGTCATCTACTAATAGAATATAAAAAACGTTTCTGTTTTAACAATGTGTTTACACAGATTACTGTAGAAATGGAACAAACATGAAATGCATGTGTTCCAAACAAAGATCTATTATTTCCACTCTAAAACTCCACTTCACTCCCAGATACTCAATCAAGGCATGAGCTGAGAGAAGTTCGTGCACGTTCTAAATTGGTGGGGGGATGGAATAACCGGCTGCTTCTAGCTTCTCTTTATCATCACATTTAGAGGACAAAGGACGCTGGCGGAGAGGTGTGAAGGGATTTAAGAAGCGATTTAAGGTGGGACGTATCTACGAGTTTTTCGTAGGCTCTGGTAATTCTAGTGTTAAATGTGTTTTTGATAAAAAAATCTCTTGTGGTCAGAATGAGGAACATATTTCTTAAAAATTCTATACTGTTCCCAAATTATATTCAGAATTATTCACAAAGGTTATTATTGCATATAGGCTACAACTTCCTTGCAACCCTGCTTTGAATAAGTGAATTTGAAAAATGGATTGATGGTTGGATGGGCATCCTTTTTTTAGGCAGTATGGATCAACAACCTGATAATGTGCCATACTGTACAGTAGACTACCACTCCACTGACTGTTTTTATAAGGTGCTGATTTTACTGTTTCCTTTTCTGCACATTAGCATCAAGCTTCTGTTTAATATATCTGATTATTAAGTGGAACAAACCTGGAAAATCACAGTGAACATTTATTGCAGGCAAAATTGTTTTCTTAATGGCTCTGAGAAGTAATTTTAATTTCATATTTGGTTTAGTTGTTAATCCTAGGAATTTTGATGGTGCAAGCTATGGAATGACCAGTAATGTTTACTTACTGAATAGCTGCTAAGGGAATGACCAGGTTAATACGTCTAGTGAACGGTATATTTTTGCCTCTTATAATGGAACGGCACTACAGGGGACAGAAGATGGAATCCCCCTGTCAACTAAACTGTTTTGAATCCTCAGTTTTAGAGTGAATAATTTTTCAGCACTTTTTCAGTGGTCTTAGAATAATCACTCATATATCCAGTCCATAGTGACTTCACTCCCCATTGAAATGCTACTTCAGGGAATAAAAACATTGGTGTTTGCAGTTTTAGAACATTCCTTTGTTGCATTTCCTCCATGCTTGTGTATAGTGTAAAACTTTATTTATAACATTTAAAAACTATTCCTTTACAAAGGCACTTTATTCCTTTATTACATTAAAAATGCCTATTTTGTTATAACCATAATGTTAATGTTTTTGAATTTAGATGTGCCTGAATATTTTAATAATCAGTTTAAGGGAAAAGTGGCAAAGAAAAAAGTTTTAGAATTGTTGTTGTGTAGGATGCTACTTGGCTGTTCATGTTTTTGCCGATATCGGTTAACAGGAAATGTATAAGCAAAACAGCTACCTAAAAAAACATGCATACTGCTTATGGTTGCATGCAATGCTGTTTGCATGCAATGCTGTTTTTAAGTTATATAAGCATGCTGCGCTATAGTCTTCCACCTCTCATGGCAGAAGTTTGAGTTTTGAAAGGAATTGATTTGGAATCAGGATTCTAGTTGCATGAGCTCAGGATAAAGACAAACCTGAGAGTCAGGACTATACCTAAGAATAGCCATATACTGTAATATCAGAAGACAAATGAGCTGATATCTGGGGTTACAGAGTCAAACCAAAAATGCTTTGTGTCACTGCTAAAACTTCAGGCAACAGCAGCACACATAATAAATGTCTTACTGATCTTTGTCTGCTTACAGAACTAAAATCCAGGCTATATGAGGTGAATTGTCACATTCTGTACACTTTCATTTATGGAACTAGCTATTTTAATAATGCTTGAAGTTTAAAAATTACATGCTTGCATATTTTGATCAATTCTACCGCCAGGGGCTGAGAACCGAGCTATTTTTCTCAGCTAGGTCAATCAGGAGAGAGGCTCCAGACAGTAAGCAATACCTGGGTGAAGTCTCAAGGAGCTACAGCAACAGAAGATAATGGTACCTAGTCATGGGTGCAACTGTAAACTATATATTCCCAAAGATTGGTAAGTGTTTGACTTTATACTGTGGGCCGAGATTAAATAAACTCTGCACAGGTAAGAAAAGGCATATGTTTTAAGGAAAGGAATCCCAAAAAAAGCTTTCTGCAATAAAACCATCAATGATTTAATTTTGGTTTTAGGTATCTTTTTTGTTAGCAAATAATTTTCAATTCAAAATTACAATAGTTGTGGATCTTCTACATAAACCACATTCATCTTCCATTGATATTTATACTTATGTTGCCCTAAGGATCTATGAATGTTGTAAGGTGGATGAATGTTGGATTAAGTCAAAGATGCATACGTATTATTTTTTGAGCAGAAGATATTAATAGGACAATGAAATTTTAAAATGGAAAAACGACTGCCTTTATAACACCAAAGTTGAATACGTATTACTTTACTGTCATTTTCAGTCCACAAAAACAATGAGATTTCACGTGAGTTGTTGCAATGTCTCTTTTTCAACCAAAATATTATCATACCCCTTGGAATTTCAGATGCTATAACAGTCAGTGCTATACTAGTGCTGATTACAGCAGTGGCCAAATTAGAAATGATCAATTCATTAAAATAAATAAAACTGATTCAGTTTAAATTATTTTTTGTCATGGCTATAAGATCCTACAACTCTGAAACCTTTCGAATCACCTCTGGATTAATTAGACGTTTTTAGCAGTTCTCGTATCCTACATTGTCGGCAGGAAATGTTAGGCTAAATATACTTTAGGACATAAAGGCATAACTGAATTCTGAGGAAGCATGGACATATATGTCTGCTTTTAATATCAAATACATACCATCATATCAGTTGGTGGTAAGACACTAATGTCCAAGCCTTTTTGTGGTGAGTTAGCAAATGTGCTTCGACTTGAAATCTGACTTATGAATTAAAAACGTGTCAAGGCCACTGATTTAAGATAATAATCTTACAAATGTATTTTCTGGATGCCTCCATTAGCTAAAGTTAAACACAGTTTGTTGAATTTTGTAGGATCTCAAAAGTTGCTGGACTGCCCTTCTGCTGAGAGGTTAATTTATTTCCTTGCATTAGAATGAGGCAACATTATGTGTATAACCCAACCTGTTTTTGAATAGTTTAGGTTAGCAATAGCAAAGATTCTTTGATAAATATTTTATATAATACCCTAGAACATTAACAAGATCACACGAAAAGAAACAATTTGCAAAGAATGTAGGAAAAAACTCAAGAGCTTAAAAATGCAATTGTTATTCAAAGACTGATGTATTACTTCAAACAAAGTGATGCCCTGTCAAAAAATTACCCTTCAAGCCCATAAAACTTTGGTTAGCAGATATAATTGTCCTGTTTTTTTGTTCAGTGTTTTTTGCTACAAAAATAATTATTTTTTCCTTTAAGAACTTCAACAGACTTCAATATTTTCTTAGCAGTAATGGGTATTGCATTTCCTTCTATTTTTTTTACTGAAAATGTGCATTTTTTAGTTTGCAACGTCTTAACACAGGGCCATGAGCAAAAATGAACAATTTCCCTAAGGAGACCAAGAAATCTAGGCATGTTTGCAGAGTAAAATGAAGAATTAATGAAATTCATCATAGATCTATACCTCATACATTGGGATATTCATATATTCCTTAATATACAACGAATGAACAACTTGCAAAATCAGAAACACAATATGTATGCAGAGGAAGAGAAATCAAACTGATCAAATTGAAGATATGGGTCTGAGATTTAATAAATTATTCAAAGTGATACATGCTTTGGAAATGCACATAATGATGTGTGATGTTTTAGTGTTAAATGGAGTATAACATCATTAAGCAGAGGGTGGAATCATTTTTTCAGTAGTACAATAAATTATTATTTCATAATTTATTAAATATTATTTTAATAGTATTGACATTTTGTTTTTTTCATACAATTTGTGTCATTATTCTTGAAATATAAACACCTGGAGCTAAAGCTTTCTTATGCTTTAAAGGTGACATTGCTTTATCTATAGGATGGGATGATGATTGACTTTGCAAGGTTGATTTCTTTTGCACCTGGTTCCCTTGACGTGTGTATTTTCTAGATTTGCCTTACTCACTTAATTGTCACTAGTCAGGGAATCTGTCACCAGATTTAATGGGCATCTTCATAAGTTCACTAAGAGGACAAGGCTCAGTCTTCACACAAAGTATAACATAATTTAAATATTGAGTCTGAACAATGAGATTTAAATTTATTTCCTTTCATACATTTCACATACTGCATAAGTAAATATTCACTTACTTGTATAATAATCATTTTAACTGTACCTGAAGTTACCCAGCATTTATAAAATCAGTCAATGTAGGCCATAGTATGTGACCACTTTTAAGAACAAATTAACAGCTGCATATGTATCTCATACTTATCAGCAGAATGTTCTTATAGCATAAACTTCACAGTTTAAGTCTTATTGGCAAAGAAGTTACTTTTCTCAACTTTATTTAATTACACTTTATGTACCTCAAGTACCTGTAAAGTTAAACAAATCTTTGTTTTTGTTTGAATTATTAATAACATATGAAGCTCAAATTATTCATCTGCTTGTTTATTAGTGCTGTTGCCCTACAGCTCCAGAGTGTTGGATTCAACCAGGGTAGAATTTATGTGGTTGGTTTTCTCCTTCTTCCTTTGTCTGGTGTCTCCCACAAGACTGACTGGTGACTCAAAGTTGGATGAATGTGAATGAATGTGAATGTGTGGTTCAATGTACGGTGCAGCAAACTGTCATCCCCTAGTCTTGTGGGGTCAGATCTGATTCTCTAACTATGCATTTTAAATGGCCAAGGTGCAACTGAAAACGCTACCAAGACACATTGAAAAAGAAACTGAACAAAAGATTTGACACTTGAACAAAATAAAAAAGCTACAATTGCTGATGTCAAGAGCTCAGTAACACAAGTTGATTGTTAATGACATTGATCACATACAGCTGGAGGTAATGCATTGCTCAATTATACTACAAGTCCAATTATGTACTTGAATGCTAAAGTATAAGCTGGTTTCTTAGAAAGATATTTATGTTGTAACGGTTTATGTTTGTGTTTAATTGCTTGTCTTTTTCTATGACATTGAGTTAAATATATTTCATTAAGTATCGTGCTATACTTCAGTCCAAATATACATATAAAGTACAGTTTCCTAATTTTCTAATGGCATATAAGTTCTTTTTCATGACCGTGCGTAATTTATTGTGTAATATTACCTACCTCACATAACAGGTGGTCTAAGTGCGCAACTTTGTTCCACTGCTCCGACTCCAAGAAGCACACTGCAACTGCAATTAGTCTTAGCCTTGGTCTGCTGCTCGTCTACAGCTCTGGGATACACTGCAACAGCACACAACCAAAAAGTTAGTCTTTGTTGCTGTAAATATGTACTAAGACAAGATCAGCACAGGTTTATCCCAAGCTGTTAGAACATTGCAAATTGACAAAATCTGATGTTGAAGAATGACAGCACAAATCACAGATATAATGTTTCAATAATGATTGGTTTCAAGGACTCACATTGAGATATTGGCTGATCAATCGCCTGGTTTTGGCATGCTTATATCTCATTATTCCTTGGTGTTTGGTTAAAGAAAAATGAAACAACTAAATGAGTTTTGAATAATAAAAATCAAGTAAATTAAGGCAAAAGAGAGAACATTGTATTAGCAGAGGTAATTGGCTACTAATTAACAAAGTGTCTGAAAAGAAAACCAGTAGCCACTGTAGCTCTCCAGGATCGAAGGTTGCTGTTAACAGATATTTTTGAATTCCTCACCTTCATCGTTAGTACAATTTACTTGATTCTTTTAAAAAATGTATGTTTTAACCACAGGTATCTATGGTTTAAGTATGTGAATGTGTGCCAAAATTTGCTTCTTCTGTGGCTTTTAATTACTGTATTTATACCACTAGATACTGTACAGTTACAGTCTGTTATTTTAAAGTACTGTAGCTGACAATTCTTTGTACCACACATTGACTCCAGCTATGCCATCATAATTGTTAACGACATTGACCAACACAACTGAAGGTAGTGCATTGCTCACTTTTTACTACAAGTCCATTGATGTACTCAAATGGTAAAGTATAAGCTGGCTTCCTATATAAATTTTTATCTTGTAATGGTTTATATTTGTTTTTAATATGCATGATGTGTTCTCTGCACACACAGCATATATTTATTTGTTTCACAGTGTTCTTTTTAAGAGACATTTTTGCCATGCAAGGCTTATTCTTTGTAACTGTAGACTTGAAATCAGTTAGACGGCATTCATTTCCTGCCTCACTCAGCGCTGTCTGAGTAACACGGCCGCAGAGATCTTAAACAAATCTGCACATCCACATAAAAACGGCAAGGGTGAGGCTTCTTGAAGGCTTTTTCTGGACGTACCTCGTTATAAACTGAAATATATGCAAAGAAACATGCAGGTATTTACAGGTGTAGAACCAAAGACAATAAATGATGATTTACAAAGCAATAAAATGCAGACAGTATACATTAAACATCCATCCGTCATCCAACCTGCTATATCCAAACATAGGATCATGGGGGTCTGCTGGAGCCAATCCCAGCCAGCACAGGGCAGGAACAAACCCTGGGCAGGGCGCTAGCCCACCACAGGGCACACACACACACTAGGGACAATTTAGACATTGGGAGAACATGTAAACTCCACGCAGGGAGGACCTGGGAAGTGAACCCAGGTCTCCTAACTATGAGGCAGCAGCACTACCCACTGCACCACCGTGTCACCCTACATCTATACTAATAAAAGGCAAAGCCCTCACTGACTGACTGACTGACTCATCACTAATTCTCCAACTTCCCGTGTAGGTAGAAGGCTGAAATTTGGCAGGCTCATTCCTTACAGCTTACTTACAAAAGTTAGGCAGGTTTCATTTCGAAATTCTACGTGTAACGGTCATAACTGGAACCTACTACATATATACGGCCATAGCCTGCAGCTCGGTCGCCGTGTGAGGCGGAATTGCATCCCTCATCGTCACGCCTCCCACGTAATTGAGTGCCTGCCCATATAAGGCCGTCCGTCAGCAGCAATCCAGTCGACATGCTGCCGCTAAATATTCGCGGGTGAAGGACTGTGCTTATGCAAACAAAGATGAGATGGTCAGGGATAGACTAGTGTTTGGCACAAACTCAGCGAAAGTGCGAGAGAAACTTTTAAGTGCCGGGTCTTAGCTAACATTAAATAAAGCCGTGGACATCATAAGATCGCACAAGATAGCACAACCACAGCTGAGAACCTTCGATGCATGTACTCCGAGCTGCTCACGTGAACTGACTGTGAACGCAGTACGCAGAGAACAAGCAAGAGCTCCAAAGAGCGCTGAACAAAAAACGCATTACACAATTGAGAAGGCAGCAAAAGAATATGAAGCGTGTGACGCATACAAGCATATTCATAAGTGCAGCTACTGCGGAAACAAAGCACGGTGTAAACCTTAAGTTTAAATTAAGTTCATAGACACGCTGCCGCTGGCGTTTGTCATGCCTACGACGAATACGATATTCGCGAGATACAAGTTTAATGAGAAGACGCAGGGTATAAACGAGACTTTTGATCACTTTGTAACGGAGTTAAAATTGCTGTAACGGACTTAAAATTGCTGCTGAAGGACTGTGTTTATGCAAACGAATAGGAAAGCAAGGTGTAAAGCTTAAGTTTAAATTAAGTTCATAGACAAGCTGCCGCTGGCGTTTGTCATGCCTAAGACGAATACGATATTCGTGAGATACAAGTTTACTGAGAGGACGCAGGGTATAAACGAGACTTTTGATCACTTTGTAACGGAGTTAAAATTGCTGGTGAAGGACTGTGCTTATGCAAACAAAGATGATATGTTCACGGATAGAATAGTGTTTGGCACAAAACTGCAAGAGAAACTTTTAAGTGCCTGGTCTGAGCTAACATTAAATAATTGCTGGTGAAGGACTGTGCTTATGCAAACGAATAGGAAAGCAAGGTGTAAAGTTTAACTTTAAATTAAGTTCATAGACATGCTGCCGCTGGCGTTTGTCATGCCGAATGACAAACGATATTCGGGTCTGATCTAACATTAAATAAAGTCATGGACATCGCAAGATCGCACGAGATATTCGCGAGATACAAGTTTAATGAGAAGACGCAGGGTATAAACGAGACTTTTGATCACTTTGTAACGGAGTTAAAATTGATGGTGAAGGACTGTGCTTATGCAAACGAAGATGAGATGGTCAGGGATAGAATAGTTTTTGGCACAAACTCAGCGAAAGTGCGAGAGAAACTTTTAAGTGCCGGGTCTGAGCTACCATTAAATAAAGCCGTGGACATCGCAAGATCGCATGAGATAGCACAACCATAGCTGAGAACCTTCGATGCATGTACTCAGAGCGGCTCACGTGAACTGACTGTGAATGCAGTACGCACACAAAAAGCAAGACCTCCAAAGAGCGCTGAACAAAAAACGCATTACACAATTGAGAAGGCAGCAAAAGAATATGAAGCGTGTGACGCATACAAGCATATTCATAAGTGCAGGTACTGCGGAAACAAAGCACACGGTGGAAAAAGTCAATGTCCAGCTAAAGGAAGACAGTATAAAAAATGTGGTAAATTGAACCACTTCGCTAAAGTTTGCAGGACTGGGAAAGGTAAACCCATGCTGCAGTGTGTGATGTCTCAGATAAAGAGGAAGACGAGCTGTTTATTGATGCAGTAAGAAAGGAACAACCCTCTGAATCAGAACAAGCCTTTGTAGACATATCAATAGGAAAGCAAGGTGTAAAGCTTAAATTTAAATTAAGTTCATAGACATGCTGCCGCTAAATATTCGCAGGCAAATCCACAACTTAATACCCGGAATGCCTGTTAAACATCTTACATTCACGAGTACCGATTTGGGTAGTGCACACTTCGATGAATGAAACCTGTTACCTTTACAACGGTTGACAAACACGGAATATAACTTGAACACAACACAACCTCCAAATACGAACCTGATTGAAAGAAATAATGATAATCAAATCCTTGATGACAGCAACACTCATAACAGTCACAAAACAATTACATTGACAATCATATTATGTTATTTTTAAAATGTTTCCTTTTCTTTTTCATAACTTCTTTAACACACCACTTCTCCGCTGTGAAGCGCGGGTATTTTGCTAGTTAAACAATAAAGCTTTAAAAGACACTTACAAAGTGAGTGATTTCCATGGTTGGATCAAAACAAAGAGAAGCACGTAGACAGAGATTCAAATTGCTGCATACCACAACTAATCGGACCCAGGAGTTTATATTCCTTAAAGATACGTTTCAGACGTGACCGAAACAAGAGATAGAGGGGTGCCTACGTGAGACACATGGGGTGTATTGTATTTAAATGTTTATTATGGGACCTACATGCTTTACGTGAGTTTCATAGGCATTTATAACACCACTGTGAGTGTGGAACGTGACTGACAGGTGTTTTAATAAATGACAAGACAAAGAGGGAGTACAGTTCAACAAATAACTAATAGCTTACAGCATGTGGGGCAGAACATTGAGCATAGGATCAGCAAACTTTGCTGTTTAAAACCCTATCCTTACTTTGAGCTCCACTTTCAGGAGACATTGGATTGGTTTAGAAATGTGATGGTAAGTGAAACATCTAATTGTTCCCACCACTTCTAAGCACAATTCACTCCTAGTTGTCTCCAAATGTATATAAGCTTGAGGCTTAGTTGCCCAGTATTTGAATATGTGGAATTAGAAATCTGATGGCTGGATCTTATTATAAGGCATCTGCAGTTAAAGACAGAATCCACTGCTTTAGGTATTTACTCATTTACACTTACCAAAATGACCCAGGAATGCTCTTTTTTGAAAGTGTCAACACAGAAAGTACCAGGTATAGGAGACATTTTTTCCTAGAGAAAGACTGGTGTACAACAGTGGTCAATTGTTGCTTATGACATATTTATTTATTTGCTTAATGTACTCAGTTAATAAACGAGAGTTAGAGAAATAAATACTACTATTCAGGAATAACTAAAAAACAACAAAATAAATTATCAGGGTCATTGGAAAGACTCAAAATCAAAATGTCTCTGAAAAGTTAAAAACATTGATTCTGGGGTAAAAGGGCAAAGCAGAAATGTAGTCCAAAAGTCAGTGGTGTCATGATCAGGATTATAATTATTTTACAGCTGTTCCTTGGCCATTAAAAAGCATTTAATTATGGTTCTTGGGGCTTTAAAGGTCAGTGAATTTATTAGTAATGTTTATTTTTGCTCCCATGTTTTTTACCATTGCTATATATGGATTCATGAAAAATAAACCTTTATTGTCTTTCTTATTGTTAGTTCCCGAGTTACTGGTTATGACGACTTTTTCTGCCTTCTGACTATAAAATACATCTTGTATTTTTTCTTTTTGGTTACATGCACCCATTTCATCTTATGGGTTACAGCTGTGCTCTTTGACCACAATTCTGGTTACATGTCCTGATTTTTGTTTATTTACATGTAATAATAGTCTTTTCGACTATGACCCATGCTTGCGTTCTGATCTGTTTGTGGAATCTCCTGATTCCTTTATCTCTCTCAAACCTGTTGTTGCCATGTGCAAGCAGTACAAATATGAAATAGGAAACAAGAAAATCTAATCAAACTGAATATCAAAGCCAATGTACAAATGAGCAGATAAGATAAAATAAAGTATCTTAAATTTTAATTTGGTTTTCTTGAGCCTTACTTAAAAAACTGTTTAATATTTCTAATTGTGTTGTGAAATGGGGGCACAAACATGATGAGAAAGGGTGATAAGGACTAAAAAATCACAACTACACTAGGTCTTCACTAATTCTGACTCCAAAATAGGTCTTACCCAAGATAGGCAGACCCAAATCTTCACAGGCAGGCTTTCTGGCCTGCTTAGGTCCATAATGGGGAACTGGCTTTAAAGTACTTAAAATGTTTCAAATTATATAAAATATCCTTTAAGGGAAATCATGAAATGAACGAATTTATTTCAATAAACAAATGAAGAAAAAAAATGGTAAAATTAAGCCAAAATCTAAAATTAAGCCAGTCTATAATTAAGAAATCTGCACTCAACACCACTGAATGAATCTCTGAGGGAATCCATCTCCGTCACCAGAATAAAAGGTGGAGTGTGGTCCCTCAGAATTAAGGCTAAGTTTTTAAGGGTCAGTTTCCTTTTAGGCCTGCATAGCCTGAGGAAGTCAATTGGAGCTGGGATTAAGTCTATTGGGGTGTGCTCTTTTCCACATAGGCAAAGGAGGCCAGGCCTAAGCAGTGAATCTTATTTGAGACCTCACACTCTCTTCTCGTTATGATTCTAACTCTAAACCATGACAACATCACTATTAACTATTAAATTTAATAATAAACCAAAACTTCAAAAGCACCAAAAATATAAACATTGAAAACAAAATCTAAAGAACATTTTGAGGGTTGGGAGCATACACTAATAGCGCGTTGCTGCACCCACTGTACAACAAACCACCTGGTACTGAATTGAAAAATAGAAAAGAAGGAAAACCAAAGTCTACAAATTGAAATTGAAATACAAATTTAGGAATCAGAGCAAAAAGGTCAAAATTAAAGATTACATAAAAAGGGTAACTTATCTAAACTGACAAACACACAAAAGAGGGAGCAAAGCACACAGAAATTGATTCAAACTAAATGTCTCTACAAAAGCCTAATTGAGGCTTATATATACTGTATATTGTAACACATGAGCATGGGAGGCAGCACAGGGGTATGACTAATGCTGAAACACAGGTACTAGGGGTGATCAAGTGTGCTAATGCCTTTTCTCCCTTTCTTACAGGAGCAGTACGAACTAATTTCCTCTTCTGGCTTCCGTTCCCTCCAGATGACCCGCCTCCTCCTCTCCCTCAACTAGAAAAACCTACTACCTTTGCTCTGCATTTAGTCCTTGTTGCTGACTGTCTCAACAGATTACTCGACAGAGTATCACACAACGTTTATTATTCAGAGAAAATCCGATAAAAATACGAAAAACACAAAAAGATCATAACAGTTTGGTGCACCAGCCAGTGATCCTCGTATAGCTGTAACAGGAAGATAACAAAGCAAGTTTAACAGAAAGTGATAATGTCCTTCCAGACAGGAGTCAAAGGCTAGACTGACTTAAGATGGTGATGGAGGTGGTTATCAGTTAGTAAGGCAGGAAGAGTCTGGCTCAGGTGACGAGAAACCGGAAGCGACATCATTAAGTCTTTGGGCTGTCAGTATACAAAAGAGGTAAAAGAACAAAGCTGTGTTGGGGCCCTGTAGATGAGTACAGCATATCACACAGACCACTATTGATTTTCACTCTTGCAGAGTCCTGTCTGTTAAAAAGCCCTGATGCTAATGTATTGCAAAGTTTCCCATGTTTCCCATTTTGAAGCTGCTTTACTGACACCAGCGAGCAAAACAGTAGTTATGAATCAAACTATATTGAGCTCAGAAATTTATAGTTGCAAATTTGAATTAAATATTTTATCTCTTTCCATGCATAAAGACATTGTCCTTTATTTCACCTAACACCATTCAAATGGTTCACATTAGAAAATAAGCTAAACAGAGCAATACAAAAAAGTGAATCATATCATTTATACTGGACACCATTGTGTAAGTCTCTCATGACATGTTTATTGGCATCTTACATGTGTTGTTTCATGACATTTATGAGTTTAACCAGGCAATGTTCTGATTCTGATGCAAACTTGGAAAATTTACAAGTGCGGTGATAGTGGGATTACTAACTTGACTTTGTTCATGTGTGCTCTTAATCAGGCAATTCATCAGAATATTTCAGGGATAGCCTACAATAGTGAAAAGAGAGAGAAAATGGAAGGATTCAGACCTAAAAAATCTTTTAAATTCTTAAAATATCTCCAACAGTCATTTTATATTTTTCAGACATCAGTAATTATTAAAAATCAAATAATGAATTGGCTGTATTCATTACATCCAATCAGAAACATGTCGCCCATCTACACTATATATTTTTTAAAATACTTTTTTTAAGCATGTTAGGTCTGAATGATGAAGTACTTGATACTACCACTGAAGGTTATTCTCTTAAGCTTGCTGAATAGCATATTACCAGATCACAAAGGGTAAATCGGATGTCCAGCCATAGTTTTTCATTGTAGCTTTTAGTCCCGAATACCATTTGCCATCTGATCTCTGTGATAAATGTTTAAGTTTTTCCATCCAGCAATCACCTTAGGTTTCTTAGGTTTCAAGTGCCCCTCATGCTTCACCATTAAGGTACAAATTAAACTGCCCTTTACAAAACACAACGTCAACAAAGAAACCAATGAAAAATCTGTCACTTTTTATTTCCAGCATATCTGAAAATAGTATATTGTAAAATTGGTGGGGATGCTGGATAAAACCTTTCTTAAAAGTCAGTGGGAATGAGATGAACCTTTGTTGGAGCAGCAGTAAAAAATCAATATTGTCCAAATATTTATTTTGCAAAACTTTGTCAATTGCATACTGATTGATTTGTGACCATTTAGAAATTAGGACTGAACAAGTTTGATTAATGAATGAATGAGTGCTGGTCTACATTTCATTATATTCACTAAAAATCTGACCTTAGCAATAAGGCATTTAAGCATTCAGCATTATTACTAATGTGGATACATCAACTTTTAAGCATTGGAAATCCAGTTGAAATTGAGTATATTATCTTTGCTGCTCACATTTATTTATATTAATAAATTCATTCATTCATTTTCTTAGCCAATAAAAGAAGAAAAATAAGGAATAAAATGTAAAAAATGCAGATACTTGCAGAGAATGTAAAAATGTCTTACAATGATTGTTACACCCAAAACCTTGCTGAGAACATATGTCATCCTCAAACAGGAAATTTGTTGAAGCTTAGGTCATTACTTCTAATCACTTCTATAACAGGCTCCATATTTTGCTTCGTTTGCATATCTTGCATATTTTAGTCTTCAGGTTTTTCTATTTAGAAAGTTTCCTATTCACCCTAACTCTGATTTATGGTGCAATCATTTGTTTATCTGATTAGGGGCTATGGTGTCTGGTATTAACTAAACTTGTTTTAAAGGGCTGCAATGCCAGTGCCAATGGGAGACACTGTCCTATGGGAAGCGAACTCTGAAAAGGATTTAGGATTTAACTTTGAAGTAATCTTTTCGTCATCTAAGCAATGTGCAAAATCAACTAAAAAAGCAATTAAAATGTTGAGTTTTATCATAAAAACTACAGTATTAAATATAATTTGAGGGACATTATACTTAAGACTATATAATGACCTAGTGAGACCACATCTTGAGTATAGTGTGCAGCTTTGGTTACCACATTACAAAAAAGACATACAGTAGCAACGCTTGAAACTGTGCAGAGGAGAGCAACCAAATGCATACCAGGACTCGAGCAGAGGAAACTGCATGGGGACCTAAAACAGGTCTTAAGAATTCTCAAAGGCATTGATAAAGTAAATCCAGCAGAATTATGCCAACTTAAGAATGAGCTTGAGGACACCAATGGCAATAAAAGGAAAATAAATTTGAGACTGAAGCGAGAAAGCACTTCTTTACACAGATTTGTGGGAATCTAGAACAAACTACAGAGTCATATAGTTGAAGCAGAAACCTTGACAATCTTTAAGAAGAATCTGAATTAGAAAACCTTAACTATTAGTGAAATAAATGAGCTTGATAGATTGAATGACCTCCTCTCATTTGTCAAATTTCTTACATTCTTATGTAATTGAGGAATTAGGTTTAGAAAATGGATGTGAATGGATGAAATAAAGGAAATACTCTGAAAACATATATGATATAATAACCCAGCCTTATTTTACATGTCTGTTTCAAAAACAAAGTACATATTAAAAAAAATATATATGGTTATGCAATAAAATTATGTTAAAAAAAGAAAACATTTTAGTAATATTATCTTGAGCTATAGTAAATACCATTAAGTGGATTTATTATTTCATTTTTTTATGAACTCATTTATTTTAAACAAAGTCACAGAAAGCCAAAACCAAAATCAGTGTACCATTAGATACAAGGCAAGAAACATCTGTGAACATCCCATCAATCCATAACAAGGCAAAGTCAATCACACAGTCACCAATCATCCTAAAATGAACATTTAACACCATAATACCCAGGGAAAACCTTCATGGACAAAGAAAGAATGTGCAGACCCCAAACACTTATTGACTGGCTGGGAATCAAATCTAGAACGTATGAGCTGTAACAGCTATACAACATTAGGGTAAAGAATAAAACAAGAAAAGGCTGCAAAACTCTGGAAAAATCTTGGTCAAAATAGCCATTCAGAATTAAACCTACTGATGAGCAAAATGAGCAAATCAGAGCAAGTAAAAAGAGTGCATTATTACAGTAGTATTCAGAAACAGATGCTTCAAAATGGAAAATGCTGGAATTGTAGGTTACAGAAAGAAGGTTGTTAAAATATATTAGACTTAACGAACATACCTAGAAGAATACTTCCACAAAGCAGAATGAACATTTGGCAAAAGTAGCAAGACTTTGGAATGGTGAGATTAAAGGTATGATATACAGCACTGTCAGAAAGTATTCTGACCCCTTCATATTTTACATATCTTGCTTCGTTGCAGCCTTATGGTGAAATTCTTTAAATTATTTTGTTCCCTTATCAAACAACACTTAGTACTTCAGAATAAGAAGTCAAGAACAGTTTTTTATAAATTTTTGGAAATGTATTTAAAATAAAAACTAAAATATCACATTGACACAAGTATTTAGACTCTTTACTCAGACTTTGTTGAAGCACCTTTGGAAGACATTACAGCAAGGAGTCTTCTTGGGTGTGACACAGCAAGTTTTGCACACCTGGATTTGGGGGTTTTCTGCCATTTTAGTCTGCAAATTCTCTGAAGCTTTGTCAGGCTGGTTGGAGCCCATCATTAGAAAACTATTTTCAGGACTCGTTCAATTGGGTTCAAGTCTGGACTCTGGCTGGACTACTGCAGAAAATTCACAGATTTATAATATGTCTATTATTATAGTTATAATAATTAAGAGAATGGGATACTCTGGAGATAAATTTTAAGTGTTATAGAAAAGGGTCAGAATACTTGTGTAAATGTGATATTTCCCTGCGGTCGGCTGGCACCCTGCCCAGTGGTTTGTTTCCTGCCTTGCGCCCTGTGTTGGCTGGGATTGGCTCCAGCAGACCACCGTGACCCTGTAGTTAGGATATAATGGGTTGGATAAGGAATGGATGGATGGATGTTATATTTCCTTTTTTTAAAAATATATTTGCAAAAAATCCCTAAAATCCTGTTTTCACTTTGTCATTTTGAGGTATTGAATGTTGTTTGATCACTGAAAAATTAATTGAAATTATTTTAGCATAAGGAGGCAATCAAACAAAATGTGAAAAAAAGTGAGGGGTCTGCATATTTTCTGAAGGCACTAAAAGATTTATACTGGGATAACTGCAGAAACAGAACAACCCTTTCTTATATAGAACATTTTCACATACAAAATAAGCTCAAATGTCAAGCCTAATAAACAAATACTATGATTACATAGCACGTAAGTGAGAAAAATGAAAATACTGGCTGTCAAGGAAACCAAAGCAAATAAACTTTTATGCTTCTAATAAACTTTAATGTCAAAGACAGCACAGACCATACTGGTCTTTCAAACAGTTGTGTCAATAATTATTAGTTACATCCATCCATCCATCCATTATCCAACCCGCTATATCCTAACTACAGGGTTACGGGGGTCTACTGGTGCCAATCCCAGCCACCACAGGGCGCAAGGCAGGAAACAAACCCCGGGCAGGGCCTAAGCCCAATTACGTATTGGTTACAGCAATATACAAATAGCCTTGTGTAGATTTCTTCATCATTCATTCTTCCTAGCATCACAAGCATCACCATGCTTTACTCAGGTGACTGCGGCACAGAGTGCCAGCACTGAATAGCAGAAAAAGAAAATGCACAAAAATGGCTTGTCAAACAATTGCATTTTTCATACAAGCCAATCAATACTCCCATCCAACTTCTCAAACACTTTGATGAAGAAAATAATTTTGAAAAAAAAATTCCAATTTAAATAAATTCGTTTTTAGCATTGTTTTTAAAGTGTTCACCATCCTGGCCTGGCGTATCTCTAACAGTGAAGTATTACATTACAATATTATTATTGCCCAGAGGGGACTGGGTGGTCTCATGGCCTGGAATCCCTGCAGATTTTATTTTTTTTTTCTCCAGCCGTCTGGAGTTTTTTTTTTTTTTTTTCTGTCCCCCCTGGCCATTGGACCTTACTCTTATTCTATGTCAATTAATGTTGACTTATTTTATTTTCTTACTGTGTCTTTTATTTTTCTATTCTTCATTATGTAAAGCACTTTGAGCTACATTTTTTGTATGAAAATGTGCTATATAAATAAATGTTGTTGTTGTTGTTATATTTTTGGTGTCTAAAAACAAAAGGTGGTCTCACCAGTTCTTAAGCAAATCAGTTTCTGGGGATCTGAGATTGCAATTTGGAATATAGTAGAACAGATACTATAAAATATAGGAAGGTGCTAAATTGTTCAGAGCCTTTTATACACATAGGAGCATTTTGAAATCAATTCTAAAAGACTCAGACACTGAGTGTAATGATACTAAAACTAGTATAATATGTTCAGATTTTTATTTTTAGTCAAGATTCTTGCTGTTGGAATTTGTACAAGTTGTAGTAGAAATGTATTCTTTTTAGGTAATCCTGAAAGGAATGCATTGCCATAATCTACACTGTTAAGGGCTAAATCATGTGTTAACTTTTAATAATCTTTCAGTGACATAAGGGATCTAATTCTTTCTTAAATCAAGTGTATGTTTAACATTTGAATTAAACCTTAATAATTCCTATATTCTTTAAATCTGGCTGTATGTTCCAAAGATAGATGATAATTTTTTAAAGATCTTCACTTTTGGTTTTACTGCCAATGATTCAAATTTGTTTTTTTCTTTATTTAGTTTAAAGAAGTTTTTGCTGATCTGTTGCATGATGCTAGTAAGACACTGGATCAGAACATTTAGAGCTTTGGGTTTAATTTCTGCTATCAATAAATAGATTGGTGTGTCATTAGATTAAATGGAAAATCTTGACTATTTTGACATATTCATTTATTTATATATGTATTTCAACCAGGTTATTCAGATTTTCATTTTGGATCTCTTTGTTGAGAATGATTGTGAAGTGGAGATAGAGGCTTGGCTTTAGGATTCAGTGTCTTCATGTTAAGATTGTGTTTGAAGAAAACAGAAGCAACATTAATTTAGGCAAATTAAAATCAGACGATTACCCATAACTTAGTTCTAACCTTATAACTTTGGATTTGATTGTAGTCAATGTTTAGTTATGTTAATCCATTTGTAAAGATTGATTTTCTCTGATTCTTACTAGTTGCAAACATCAACACCTCTTCTTTATGGTTAGTTGTTTCTGTCTTTTAATTTTTTGTAGTGTCTTCTTTTGTAATAACAGCATATATTCTCTAAACACTTGAAGAGCATTTCTCCCAAAATCGTATATACTAAAAGAACATCTCAACAGAATGGGTTAGTTTAGTGAAAGGGAATCAAGGCAAAATATTACTGTCATGCACAATATGTAATAACTTTACCCAATAAAGTGGTGTGCTAATTTAAAGTGTGAAATAACAGAATGAATACACCAGTATATAACATTACAACTGAAACTCACTTGGGACATTTGGGATGCTACATTGTTGTTTTACAATTTTGGGTTAGTCGTTGTAAGACGCTTTGAGGAGCTGTTTCCCCATTCAACCCAACAGACAGACACACTGAACACAGGGTAAAATCATCAAGAAGGTTTTTAATTCTTTTCTTCTGGTTTGTAGTGCCCAAAAGCACCTCCACCACTATTCACAGGCTATACAACAATAATAATCACAATAATAAACACAAATCTCTCCTCCACTCCTCCCAGCAAGCTCTGTCCACTACCCCCCAACTCCGGCTCAGTTTCTGTGTCTTCAGTAGTACTTTACAGTACAGGCCAAAAGTTTGGACACACCTCCTCATTCAATGTGTTTTCTTTATTTTCATGACTGAAGGCATCAAAACTATGAATGAACACATGTGGAGTTATGTACTTAACAAAAAATGGTGAAATAACTGAAAACATGTTTTATATTCTAGTTTCTTCAAAATAGCCACCCTTTGCTCTGATTACTGCTTTGCATACTCTTGGCATTCTCTCGATGAGCTTCAACAGGTAATCACCTGAAATGGTTTTCACTTCACAGGTGTGCCTTATCAGGGTTATTTAGTGGAATTTCTTGCTTTATCAATGGGGTTGGGACCAGCAGTTGTGTTGTGCAGAAGTCAGGTTAGTTGGACGATCATTTATTTTTCAACAGGACAATGACCCCAAACACACCTCCAGGCTGTGTAAGGGCTATTTGACCAAGAAGGAGAGTGATGGAGTGCTGTAAATGGTCATGAAAATAAAGAAAATACATTGAATGAGGAGGTGTGTCCAAACTTTTGGCCTGTACTATATATAGTCCAGCGTTTCTCAACCTTGAAGTATTTGTGACCCGAGTTTTCATAACAGTTTTAATCACTGTTGCATGCACTGTTGCATCTACATTTTTTTGAAATGTAGATGCATATTTTATTATACATACTTAACTTTTATCGACATTTATCTAACTCTATATTTATTATTCTAGTATCAGAATGTAGTTTAAGTTAATTTGTTTTGGTTTCAACAGATGTTTTTTTCATATTTTTGATTCTTGCTTTCTTTTTTTTACATCTTCGCGCCCCCCTTTTTGTTACTTTGCGCCCCCGCCATACTGGTTGAGAACCACTGATATAGTCCTTGCCCCGGAAGTGCTCCCACTCTACTGTCCCAGTGACTTGCCAGCACTTCCAGGTCAGATAGAGGACTTTAGGTTTTCTTCAGCCCAGAAGTAATTTGGGGCTTCCAACCCCGTGACTTGAGAGTACTTCTGGGCTATGTGGGAAATACAAATCCCCAGATCTTCATGGAGCGTCTCCTAGCGGCACCCATGGTACCCGTCATGGCTGTGATGCCGAACTACAGATTCCATGATGCCCTGTGGGAACCCGGGGAACTGCTATGCTGCAGGGAACTTGCCATCTGACGTCTTGGGGGAGGCAGTGTCCCACAGTAGCTGCCTTCCCCCATCCTTCTCCTCTTTAGGTATCCCGGCCGTCCACCACATCGTAAAACAAAGGTCACACTTACCTTTTTTTTTTTTTCTGTGAGTGCTTAAAAAAACTCACAAAGCAGATTTACAGTAATATGCATACATTCATGAGGAATTAATAATGGTATTACACCTTAGGCAATATTTTCAGAAAGCAGTAATGAATAGTGAAGATCCAAAGGCTTACACATCCAGGAGACTTTGGGGCCATTCTAGGAGAATAGAAATGTAAATCACTAATAGGCTGTCATCCCATTGCCCCTGGAGTGGCTGGAGTCAATTAGAGATGATACAGTGTAATACTGAAAGAAGTTTCATCAGTGTTAAGTGCACTGTCAACCACAGTAAGTGCTGAAGTCATTATGATCGCACCAGGACTGCAAAAATCAATTAAAAGACCCCCCAAAAGGCAGACCAGTTTTAGCAAAAATAGGAGGAGGGCTGCAGGGAGTTAGGTTGCAGAAATAAAGGTCACTTGCCATTGATGTAACCAGCCAATAGTTTAGTAAGATTTTCTCCTTTATCTTTAAATTACCAGTTTTTCTTCATTCAGTGATTTTTATTATTGATTTCTCTGTACTGACCTTTTCCTTTCTCCATTTTTTGATCCTCCCTTTCCAATAAATGGAGTCACTTTTTTGTTATTTGTAATGATTTCCTTTGCTTTCTTGCCTTATACAGCTCGTAAAAAGATATAAAGTTTTACCAATAAATATGATGTTCTTTAGTGCAAATTGCATTTTTATTTTTGCACACCAGTCAAAAATATACAACTGTCTTTAAACCTGGGAACATTTAATTTTGGAATACTTAAGGATGCAAAATAAACAGGCCATTAAAAAGAGTGATACAATACATGGCTTTAGCTATTGGAGTATTAGGTAATGTAATGGTTTGAAGTGTAATTTTAAACTTTCTGTTATAAACCCTATTTAAAAATTGGTTGTAGCATATTTGTAAAGGTGATGCATTGGTTAAAGATTTGTTGTTGCCTACTAAGTATTCTAAGACTTGAATAAAATGTTATCTTAATACATCAATTAAAAATAAAATAAACATAGAGCAAAGCATGAAAGGCAAAATTCATTGTTCTAACCTGAGATCAATTTCGCAAGGTAGACAGTGGTGTGAATCATTTCTAAAATCATTGAATGTCATCTTCTTACTGTGAATCATTCTTTTCTCCCAGATTAACACATAAATCTATAAAGATAGTATCTGACCTTTCACACCCCAAAGTCTACAGGCTCTTTCTTTCCATCTGGTAAATGGCTTTGGCCTATCAAAACTCATCTCATAAGAGCAAATACCCACATCTTTAAGATAAATTAAATTAACAACTTGAACTTAGAGTCATTGAGACAAATTGTATATATTTCTGGATGTGTTTGTAAATTGATTGGTTGCATATGTTGTATATGTTTGTACTGATGTGATTTTTGCATGAGCTTCAACAAATCAAATTCTAATGTTGTTGTGGCAATTTATGAACTAACTTGAGGTCTATTTCTATTTTATTAGGGGTGTAGGTGCATGCAATATCATCACTGCATCTGAATCATTATGAATTACTTTGAAGCCTCTTGGTAGTTTACAATTTGGAAGTAAAAAGATAATCTGTATGTGCATAAATTTATTCTAGTGGCAAAGGCAATTGGACATTAAGTTAAGTTTGCTTGTTCCATCCCTACTATTAGCTTCCTGGGTATTCCTGAAACCATTTTATAACTTGCTTCTTTTCCAGTTGTAAGAAATATATGCAAGCTGTTGTACAATAGCTACATCTTAATGATAGTATCTTAGTTCAGTGAAGAATGTGATAATAGCAAGGAGAGGTGTGCAGGCTTCCAGCTGCTTTAAGAAGGAGCTAATCTGTTATTGAAAACCCCTTTGTAACATGAACACCTAATTACAATAAATTAAGATAGAAAATATTTTAAGCATTCTCTGGCTGCAAAAATGACTCCCATTTTTGTTTAATATAACACCAAACTACTCAAATATTTATAACATTGATAATAACATTAGTCATTAAAACAAAATGTAATAAGGCATTACCTTTCATTAAATAATTTTAATAAAGCACATTACCTGGACTTTACCATTACTAATTTTACATTCAAAGTAACGGCCTTATAGATAGATAGATAGATAGATAGATAACTATTTACATCAGATAAAGTAGTAAAGTAAAAGTGAAAGTAGACAAAAAATTGTATGCTGCATTCACATGTTAACAGACATATGAGTTTCCGAGTCAGAAATTCCATATGAACTCCCTCTGAACTCAAAGCTACATGTGAAATAATTTGGTGAAAACAAAGCTACCCAAATTCTCTAAGTTATGACATAATATTGACCTTTCACCTTGTCTAAATTTATCCTGCCAGTGATGCCATTTTTGTGGTTGAATTGCTTTTTGAGCAGTGATATACATTTAATATATTTATTTATTTATTTTAATATATATATTTCTGCTCTTTATTTTCATAAAAAAAGTTTATTTTAAATAGCTTTTTGCATACCAAGTAACAAATCAACAGCAAACCAAATAGTCTGACTAAGAATTCACAAGCAGCACCAATTTAAACAAACCTTAAAAGGCCATCCAAGAGTAGGAAAATATGAGACCCTGTGAAATAATACTAATGTCATATAATAATTTATTACTATTTACAAGGTGCTTCTATTGTCTTGATGGAAGTGAAAAGTGTGAATCGTCTGAACAGGTCGGAAACAAAAAAAGTTGTGCCAGCTTTGTGAAGTAAGACTTCAAAAACTTACTGTCTGGCAAGGGCAACCACTGCCCCAAAGATTGGAAGTCTGTGGATTGAATGGTGTCAGTGAGTGTGCTTAACTGTGGATGATTACCTGGTTTAACACTTTTAGGTCCTTCGTGTTCTGTACAGTAAATAAAATAAATAACATCCATCCCTTTTCTCCATACCCAACTTGAGCCCAAAGATTGCTATACCACCAGATCGCACTTTTTCAAAATATCTGTAGCAAATAACTTTTTTTATATTAAATTAAATGCAGCACAATCTTTGTGCCAGAAAAGGACTAGCGTACTATCTATCACATGGAAGGTTTTTAAGGAGGTTCAAGGGTATTGATATGATCGGGGCTGGGGCAGGAAGTGACGTCCTTGGGGCCGGGACAGAAAGTGATGTCCTCGGACTGTAATCGGACACAGGTAAAATTTCTCATGTTCGAACTTCAGATAGAAAAGAGAGAGGTTTAGTGCAACCCGCCGCCCCCTGGCCTGGCGTGGAATTGCCGTTTTCTGGTCCCTTTGGTTTACTAAGAAAGGGATGTAAAATAAGGATGACAGGACTGATTCTATTTATTGACAAAAGGACAACTTGGTCCTTGAGTTATGTCTAATTCAGGGTTGATATTGCATTAACAGATTAATTAATGTAATTTTTGATTTTTTCCTATTTTTTGTTATAAAATAGGCAATATAAAATGAGCCTATTATGAAGGATATTTCCATAGATATATTATTTATGTTATGGTCTGTTCATGTCTGTAAATATCGAACTGCCAAGTACTCAGAATACAAAAACAGCTAAACACAAAAACTAATTAGGCATGAAACTCACATACAACCATTAATTATGCACTAATTAAGAAGGAATTCCTGAGACTTGCACAGTGACCTGCAATTGGAATTTTAACCTACTGCAGCCATATCCTTTACTGGCATGTCACACTATTTGCATAATTTAAAAATGCTTCAATATATTTATGCTGGTTCAGTAAGAATGTACTATATTAATGTTTTATATAAAAGGGGACAGCATAATTTGGAAGTGGTTAGTGCTACTGAATCATAGCCCTTGGGATCAAGGATTGAATCTCAGCCCGGTCACTGTCTATGTGAAGCTGTTTATATATGTTTGTATGATTTCTCAGTGTGCTCACTTTTTTGTCCCATTTTAGGTTGTTTAACAACTCTGTATTAACTCAGAGTTAATGGGCATGGTTTTTGGTGGGTGCATCTGCTGAAATTAAGTCATGCATTTATTTCTTGTAGAATTGACTATTGCAATGCAGTGTTCACTGGTTGTTCAAATCATTCTTTATACAGCTTTCAGTTAATTCAAAAAGATACTGCAAAGTTTATTTCAAGAACCAGGAAGTAGGAACACATATCTTCAGTTTTTAAGTCCTTACAATGGCTCCGAGTTGAGTGTAGGGCAGATTCCAAAATCCTCCTTTTAACATATAAAGCCTTAAATGACCAAGGCCCTGCTTACCTATCTGAGCTTATAATTACTTACAAACTTGAGCACACAATACGATCTCAAGATGCCGGCCTGCTTATCATGTCAAGAATTAACAAAGTAACAGTGGGAGGTCGAACTTTTAATTACAAGGCCACAAAGCTTTGGATTGGTCTGCCTGCTACTATGAAAGGTGCCTATTCAGTCTCAGCTTTTAAATCCAGACTGATGATTCGCTAATTCAGTTTAGCGTACCCTGACTAGAGCTGCTGATTAGCTGTGCATACTGTATCTTTGTTGTTAGTCATTAGTACAAAAACACAAGTAATACAATATTTATAAATAGTTGCTAACTCTCCCCTAGTCATTTTCTCTTCCCTGTATTCGTTTGTGGCACTTGGTGCTACTGATCTACTACCAAGTTGTGTGCCTGCCTATGGATAAGTCATCTCAGATTAAGAACCACTAGAATCATGGAGTAGAATGGCCAGTAGGAGAGAGGTGGCTTGTTGGCTGAGGTCTTCAGGACTCTGACTGTGTCTGGTTTGTCTCTGACTACCTTTGTACAATCTAACTGTGGTTTCACAATTAACCGATACACAGATATTCTTGTTATTTATTTATGTTAATTAGTTTCTACTTTGTTTTTGATGTACTTTAACAAATCTGTATCCTTATATGTGATAGTTCTGTATTTAATGAGTGGCATAATCCATCCTGTTGTTGCATCACTCTGTGCCTGCATTTAGTAATGAGAGCTATGCAAGAACAAGATATTTTTTAATGGTGAATTGAATTTCTGAGGTGGCAATGATAGATTGGCCATCTTGCTCTGTGAAGAGAATTAGTTGTATTCTGTATTGTGTGCTGTATTTACCCCATTTTTTGACACCCATTGCATGCCAAACCTATTTGGAAGGGTGTCTCTTTCTATATTACAATCCAAGATTCTTCCATTTTTTCCTACAAGGGTTTTTGGGAGTTTTTTTCTTGATGTCTTAGAGAATCAAGGCTTGGAGGCTGTCTAAAAACAGGGCCAGTTAAAACCCATTGAGGCATTCCATTTGTGATTTTTGTTTTTGTTGTTGCATCCGATTAGTTGCTGTCTTATTCTCATGTGTGCCAGGTGGTGTTCCAGTACACTTCATCCCTGCAATAGAATCAACAGCTTTGGAAATTAATTTACAGGCTTAAGTTTGTTATATTTATGTAATAATATTATAAAAGTGAGATATTGAGATCAAGAGATATATTATTCAGAAAATATTGAAAACAATAGCAAGTGGGTAAAAAAGCATGAGAATTTAACATGAAAGTGTATGCCTGAAAACTTATCCTTATTAGTTAATCATTTTCACTTATTATGAAAACTAAAGCACCAGAAGTATAGGAGGTTTTAAGGGGCGCATCAATCTCAAAATCTAAGTTCAAGAACCAGAAAGTAAAGTGGCCTAGTGAAGAAATTTTTGGAAGCAAGACATAGTCAAAGTCGAAAGCCCACACCAACAAGAATTTGCCCTAAATCAAAGCCAACACAAGTTTAAGTAACAAAGTTTTGTTTTTTCAGTTTATCTTAAGATTATCCTAAGCATACCATGTTGCTGTCTTAAATAGTTGGTCAGTGATAACATCACACAGCACAATGACACCTGTCATAATACACAAATAACAGAAAACAGTGACATGAACAGCAACAGAGATTTAAAATAGCAATGGAATAACATCACCACTATAACAATGACTGTAAATACAGCAAAACCAAAATATTAAAAATTATTGAAGGAATCAATGTACAAGTGAAAAATAATAAGGCTTATAACCAGTGGTGTTTTATTCATGAAAATTCAGAAATATCAGAATCTCTTATGTGTGTGCAGACTTCTCTAACATTAACATTCACTTGCCTAACTAATAATATCTGTTCTTCTTAGGCTAATGACAAGTGAGACGTGCAGGTTTCCTCATCATTCCTGCCATACAAAATCAATCAAAACAATGAGATGCTAGTGCTTGGTTTGTCTTAATTGGCATCAGATGATTGTGATAACCAGTGACATCATCATCATCTGACGTATAGCCATATAGATTTAAACTTTAAGGAAAATTAAAAACTCATAACCACCCACTGCTCAGGAAAATAAATTGGTTTTAAACTGTCTAAACTGAAACGGCAGCTGCTCAGGGTTATAGTCAAATGGCTTTAAAATGAAAACTGACTAGCACCAATAACAGAAAGAATATGCATATTATACAGACTGTACAATTTAAAATGCACATGCCTTGTTTAACAGCAGCACTACCATATGGCCAAGTATTTGCCGGTCAGTACAACAACCCAAAATCACACTACCAGAACAACAATGGAGAGACTAAAAATAAAAGAAGACTGATGTCCTTGAGTAGCCTTGTCAAAGTCCTGACCTTAACCCAGAAGATTAACTTTATTTGTCATTCAAAACCACACACAGCAGTGGACAGCAGAATAAAATTGCATCACCCTGCCTGAATATCAATTAGAATAGCAAGATTAAATAACAGAGAATCACTAACATATTAGACAGGTGAGTTATGTATTGCACTGCATTAAAAGACTACAACTATTTTATCAGACTGATCATTATGTAAGAGTCTAATGGCTAGTAGGACAAAACGTTTATGAAATCTGTCAGCTCTGCACCATATACCTCAGCATCGCCTGCCAGAGGGCAGAAGGGCAAATAATCCACTGTGATGAAGAGTGAGATTTCTGATAATCTCAATGGCCCTGTTTTGGCAGCCTTTACTGTAGAGCTCCTTTAAGGGATGGAGAGATGTCACACTGATTTTCTCAGCAGCTCTTACTGCTCTCTGTGGGAAATCTGGTCTCATATATTACAGTTACCTTCCCAGATGTAGGTTGTCAATACAATGTCCATGCTGAATTTGTAGAAAGTGTTGAGGATGGAAGGGGGGGAGGTTAGCTCTTCTCATTCACTTCTGGTAAGTATAGTCATTTCTGTCCTCTCTTGACTAGGGAGGAGGTGTGTTGGGTCCAGGAGAAATCATTTGTTATCTCCACTTCTAGGAACTTTATGTTCCTTACTGACTCCTGTATGGAGAGGGGAAGTTGGGTGGAATGGTTCTTCCTGAAGATGGTGGTGATCTCCTTTGTTTTAACGGCATCCAGGGTCAAGTTTTTGTTCTTACACCAGTCCACAAGGTGTCTGAATTCCTCTCTGTAAACCATCTCATCATCTTGATTGATGAGACCTATCACTGTTGTGTTGTCTTAAAACTTAACACTAGAATTACCGGAGCTTACGAGAAAACCCGTAAATCCGGCCCACCTTAAATCCTTTTGTACCTCTCTGTCAGCGTCTTTTGTCCTGTAAATTTGCCAATTAAGACAAGCAGCAAACAGCCTGCTATTCCACCCACCCCCCACTGTCACAGAATGTTCACAAACTTCTCCCAGCTCATGCCTTGTTTGATTATCTGGATGTGAAGTGCTGGAGTTTTACAGTGGAAATAATAGATTGTTATTTGGAACACATGCATTTCATGTGCGTTCCGTTTCTAAAGTAATCTGTGTAAACACATTGTTAAAACAGAAACTTTTTCATATTTTAGTAATACATGTTACAAAATGTAGGCATAAACTATAGAATGTGTGAAGCCTGAAGTCCAAAGATCCAATAAACACTTTCACAAAAGGTTCAAGGACGATACAACAGCTTCTGTGGTGTAAGGGTAAAATTTGCTGACTTGTAATCAAGAGTCCCCGGTTTGATCCCCACTGCCTCCTATATTTGCCATTTTCAGTAGTGAGCTGCTCTTATTGTTAATATTATAAAGTACACACATACATTTGGTTTGTGTCTGTAACAGACCGTGTACATTTATAGTACTGTACTTGTAAAAGTTACTAGGTTTTTTTTTCACTTCACTTCACGATCACAATACATACTACCACCCTAGGGATCTAATGCTGTTAGTTTTTAATTGAAACTGGGAGTAACTGTAGATGTGAGTGGTGTTTTGAGGCAATGGAACTGGAAATTCTCTGATCTGGAGGGATAAAAGCTGCCACACAAACGCTGGCAAATCTGCCTTCTAGGTATTTCACCATCACTTTAGCTTTTTTCAGTTTTATTCTCTCAGTCACTATCACGCTCTAACATACCCTCTCAATGAATTTTATAAAACTGGGTGTGAGTGCTATGTGGTGGTAGTCACTGAGGGATACAACAGTTGACTTCTTTGGTAATGTTGAATCAACATGGCACAACAGCATGGTTTAGAGAGGTGTTAAAGATGTTGTTCTCAACATATGCTAATTGGTTAGCAAATTCCCTGAGAATTAAATTAAATGTGTGATCTGACCCTGTAGCATTTCATGGATTGACTCTTTATTTAAGGCACTGCATATAAAATAAAGACTGTTGACTAATATTAACTGAGCTAACCTTAAATTAATTAATTCATTCATTCATCTTCCAAGCCGAATTCTATTCTAGCAATACAGGGTGCAAACAGGAAACACATATGACGGGGGGCCAAGTCCTCATAGGGTATGCTTCCTCAATTATCCTATAAAAAGGAAATTCTATGATTTTTAAACACTGATTAGTGAAGTATGTGATTTATTAAAACTTATCTAAGAGTTAACTTCACTAGCAATAGTGCAGGGCTTTTGCAGTTTCAACTCAATGCCTCTGTGGCTGTGCATAGTGAACAGCTGCTGTGTTGTAGATCCTGATAATTGTATGATTTTTTTCTCCAAAAGACAATTCCTTTGAATAAAAGCAGAAAGAAAGTCTGGTCTTCATTCTCCTCAATTTCCATTCTATACATGATTTTAATTTAATTAATAAATAGATTTAATTAAATAAATAAACTGCAGACCATCTCAGCCCATGTGGTTGGTGACCACGAGGTCGAACAAAGTGCTGGTGGATGGATCAAATTAAAGATAATTTGAAGTACACCGATGTAGACCCCAAGGATGCTCTCGACTGTGCCAAGTGAAAACGTGTGTGCCAGACAGCGAATCCTGCACCAATGTGGGATAGCTGCTAGAACGAAGATATGATTTTAATTTAATGTTTCACTTTCTGCCCTCTCCAAATATGACCTAAACATTACATTTCACATTTACTTTACTATTTCACATTTTATGCAAATACTTTTCTTTTTTCTTTCTAGTGGCACCAACTACAAATGTTTTCCAAAATTACCTTGTTTCAGTAGTAAACCTCTTTTTAATTTCTTAACTTTTTCAAAGCCATGTTGTTTATTACTCCTAAACATGCTTAAGCACACATTTTTTGGCTCAGTTACTGATCTGTTCTAGAAAACTATGAAATATTCTTTAGATGATGTACAGTAAACTACGACAGAACCTTGCTAATTGCTTTCCTATTATCTTGCTGCCAGTTAAATATTCCTGTGTTTACATCCAGAAGAGCATCCTATCTTAAATCTTGTTTTGTGATATTGTTTCTCCTTTGTATTTAATTCTGTGTGTTTGCTTGTGTCTTTTACATTCTAATCTGTATGCATTCAGTACTTTAATAGCTCCATTTGTCAGTTACTATTTCAACTCCCTGCAAGAATTCTACTTTCCAGTTCCACTGTTTTAATCGAATCTGCGCCTCCGGATTACAGTTTTACTCGTGCAGACCGCCAGGGAAAAAAGGGGGGCGGCTTGGCAAACATTTACTCGAGCCGATTAAAATGTAAAGATGTTAGTTTTGGTAAATTTAAGTCCTTTGAGTATCTCGCCGTTGTTATTCATGGAGATTCTCACGTTCTAGTATTATCCGTGAATAGACCTCATAAATATAACGCGTCTTTCCTTGAGGAATTCTCTGACTTAATGTCAATTTTAATTACAAACTATGACACACTCTTAATAGTCGGCGACTTTAACTTTCATATCGACAATCAGTGTGACCAAAAAGTAAAAGAAATCATGAACCTCCTGGACTCTTTTGATTTTAGACAGCTCGTTAATCAGCCTACACATAAAGCAGGTCATACGTTAGACTTAGTGATTGCTAAAGGACTTAAAGTTGATTTAAAGCAGGTCATTGATATTGGTCTATCAGACCATTTCCTTTTACTATTTAATATAGAAATAAAGATAGAAAACACTCATGAGAAGCATTTTGTTAAAAATCGCTTCTTTGACTCATCAGCAGCTTTAAAACTTACAAACATTCTAAGCAATCAGTCCATTTATAATGCCAACTATAATAGTGAGGATAGTGTAAATAGTAAAGTGGAAAACTTTAATTCTAAAGTAAGAGCTGCTGTTGACATAGTTGCACCTGAAAAGACAGTTTAAAAATCTTCTAGTATTGTTATTCCATGGAAGACCCAAAGAGTGTCTGATTAAGAAGAACATGTCGTAGAGCTGAGCGTAAATGGAGGAAAACTAAACTAACTATACATTATGAGATATTGAAGGCTAAAATAACGGAATACAATAATACAGTCCGCCTTGAGAGGCGCTGCTATTTCTCTAATATTATAAATAACAATGCTAGTAATCCCAGAGTCTTATTTTCTACAATTGATCGTCTGTTAAACCCAGGTAACACAAAGGAATGCAACCAGAATACTTCCAGTGAAACCTGTGAGAACATTGCTGTATTTTTCAATCAAAAAATTAATGATATTAGAGATAACATAGTATATCTCCCCAACACTGCAGAACCTCCAAAGCCCCGGTACTCCATTATAAACAAATTAAATGCTTTCACCAGGATAGATTTACCTGAATTACATAGTATAATCTCTCAACTAAAACCCTCCACCTGCGTCCTTGACCCATTACCAACGAGGTTTTTCAAAGAAATATCAGACGTGCTAATTGACAATATTCTGGACATAGTTAATTTGTCATTAGATACGGGGGTCTTTCCAGACTGTCTTAAGACTGCTGTAGTTAAACCCCTGCTCAAGAAAAATAATCTTGACCCCTCTGCCTTTGAAAATTTTAGACCCATCTCTAACCTGCCCTTCTTAAGTAAAATTCTAGAGAAGGCAGTCATTTTGCAATTAAATGACCACCTCAATAAACATGCTATTCTTGATAAATTTCAGTCAGGTTTCAGAACAAATCACAGCACAGAAACTGCACTTGTTAAAGTAGTAAATGACTTGCGGGTAAATGCAGACAGAGGCCATTTATCTGTTTTCATCCTCTTAGATCTGAGTGCTGCATTTGACACCATTGATCACAACATTCTTAGAAATCGCCTTAGTCAATGGGTGGGCCTCTCTGGCAGTGTCTTAAATTGGTTTGAATCCTACCTGGCAGGTAGAAAATTCTTTGTGAGTTGTGGTAATCACATCTCAAAGACACATGATATCCGATATGGTGTTCCACAAGGCTCTATCCTGGGTCCGCTGTTTTTCTCAATCTATATGCTTCCGTTAGGTCAGATTATCTCAGGTTAAAACGTGAGCTACCACAGCTATGCTGATGACACACAGCTGTATTTATCAATAGCACCTGATGACACCGACTCTCTCGATTCACTAACACAATGTCTTACTGGTATTTCTGAATGGATGAATAGTAATTTTCTCAAACTAAATAAAGAGAAAACTGAAATTTTAGTAATTGGCAATAATGGATTCAATGAGGTTATCAGAAATAAACTTGATGCATTAGGATTGAAGGTTAAGACGGAAGTAAAAAACTTAGGGGTAACTGTTGACTGTAATCTGAATTTTAAATCGCATATTCATCAGACCACTAGGGCAGCATTTTTTCACTTAAGAAACATAGCAAAAGTTAGACCTCTTATATCATTGAAAGATGCTGAGAAATTAATTCACGCTTTTGTTTTCAGTAGACTAGATTATTGTAACACACTCCTCTCAGGACTACCCAAAAAAGACATAAATCAATTGCAACAAGTGCAGAATGCAGCTGCTAGAATCCTAACTAGGAAAAGAAAATCCGAACACATTTCTCCAGTTTTGATGTCACTACACTGGTTACCTGTGTCATTCAGGATTGACTTTAAAATACTGCTTATGGTTTATAAAGCCTTAAATAATCTCGCTCCATCTTATATATCGGAATGCCTGACACGTTATATTCCAAATCGTAACCTCAGATCCTCAAATGAGTGTCTCCTTATAATTCCAAAAGCTAAACTTAAAAGAAGTGGTGAGGCGGCCTTCTGCTGTTATGCACCTAAAATCTGGAATAGCCTGCCAATAGGAATTCGCCAGGCAAATACAGTAGAGCACTTTAAAACACTACTGAAAACACATTACTTTAACATGGCCTTTTTATAACTTCACTTTAACTTAATACTGATACTCTGTATGTTCAATTCATCATAATAACTATTCACAGTGGCTCCAAAATCCGTACTGACCCCTACTCTCTCTTCTGTTTCTTTTTCCGGTTTCTTTGTGGTGGCGGCAGCCTGCACCACCACCACCTACACAAAGCATCATGATGCACCAACATTGATGGACTGAAAGCCAGAAGTCTACGTGACCATCATCATCAGGTCCTTCCATGAAAACCCTAAATACAAAGAGGACTGTTTGATTTATGTTAGGTAGATTGCCCAGAGGGGACTGGGCGGTCTCTTGGTCTGGAATCCCTACAGATTTTATTTCTTTTTTCTCCAGCTCTTGGAGTTTTTTTTTTTTTTTTTTGTTTTTTCTGTCCACCCTGACCATCGGACCTTACTTATTCTATGTTAATTAATGTTGACTTATGTTTATTTTTTATTGTGTCTTCTATTTTTCTATTCTTCATTTTGTAAAGCACTTTGAGCTACATTTTTTTGTATGAAAATGTGCTATATAAATAAATGTTGATTGATTGATTGATTGATTTCTGGCCTGCAATGAGACTGTCAATTTTGGTAACAATAAAAAAAAATTATTTGTTACTGACCACCAACCTTAGAATTTTTTTCAAATGGTCTGGTTCTATTAAATGATGTTCACTGAGAGATTGCATTTTCTTCCTTTTAATTTTATACTATTCAAATGAAAAACCACTGAGGCATAACGTGAAAAAAAGAATGTTGTTTTAATCTCTTGCTTTTAAAAGATCAGCCATTTGCTTCACCACCTTCATAAATGACACAAGTATTTAAACTATGGCAAAGAAAAATGCTGAAGCCAACACATGTTTTTCCACTTTTAAAATATGCAATGATAAAGTTTGGTGGCAAACTTAATAAAATATGACAAGCACATGGAACTAGTATTCAAAAATTAAAGCTTAGGATGAATGATGAAAACTTGTAAGGATTAGTTTGTCAATCACATCTACATATTTAAGCTTAAGTAATCCTCATTCTGTCCTTCAAAACATTTTCAAGTTCCTGCAACACAAGTGCTCTGTGATGGCTTAATTCACTTTTATATATATGCCTCTTAATAGGCTAAAATATAGTTATTTTGGAGAGATTTGAATAAACTTAACATTTAGTCTCATATTAACATCTGTCTGCCAATTTTGTTAACCTGTTCAGTCCGATACCACATTGCGGGCAGCTGGTTTCTGGATGTCTCAGACATCTGTCTTGTATATCTTTTCAATATGTGAGGAAAACAGAGTATCCTGAAAAAGCTAACATAAAACTGGAGAGAACTTACATATTCCAAACATATTCCATAGTATAGCCTGCTTGGAAATTACACCCAGGTCACCAAATATTCAACAGAGCAGAGCTAAATTCTACTCATTATTGAGCTAGTGGCTAAGACAGAGGATAGTGAACTACAATTTTTGCTAAATCGGGTCTCAGGTGAAGTAAACATTAAAGATGCTACAAGCACAAATTGCAGAAGCTACTTGAAATCATGAACCACAAGTGCGTCCTCCTGATGGTATTCCCTGGTTCTAATCAGAGCATACAGTATGCATTGTTGGAAACCCTGTTCATCATCAGCAGGTACCTCAGGGAAACAAGCATTTTGCCCATTAACCTGTATGCTTCACTTTAGACTGGCAACAACTGCTAAGTTAGGCTTCACTTACAAACATGTTCCAACTGTGACCTCTTGTCAGCCACAACCATCTTGAGCCAGTCTCAGGTACCCTGGCTATCTCCCCTGTGGGTTTTTACAGGGATTTAACTTCCAAACAAATCTTCTGTAAGAAACAGAGCACTGATGTTTCCAGGAAGCCTTGACAGCAGACTTTGATGGGGAATAAGATTGCATGCCATCCTTTGACGACAGCTTCATCGATCAAATCCTGGTACTTGACCTTCTTCAATTGGTGAGAGATGGCTAGCCTGTCTTCCGAGGGTACTGTTAGTTTGTCCACAACAATAATTTTTGTACTCCTGGATAGAAAAACCATGTCTGGATGAAGTTAGGTTACTGCCGCCACTTTTGAAAAAATATGTTTCTTCTTCAAGTCAACCTGCATTTACCAGTCTGAAGCTTGATACAAGAAGGAGGATGGATTGCTGGCAGCTGTCTTTGCCTTTCAGATCATATAGCCTTGCCTTTGAAAATGGATAATCTCAGGTGGTGCTGCCTTTTCTTTGTTGGCTTAATCCGTTGATGATCCGCCCACTTAGTTCTCAGTAAGAACTTTGTCATCCCTCCACCTGTATCAGCCTTCTCTACTACTTTGGGACATCCTGTCAAAATATGATTCAGGGTACAAAGAGTTGCTCTACACTCCTTGCAGGCTGGGTGTTCTGTTTTACCCCAGATCTTTAGGTTGCTTGGGGTTGGTAAGCAGTCAGTCTCCGCAAGAAGAAGGAAGGCCAGTTTTCCCTGGGAGGTGCCTCATAGTTTCTCCCAGGATAATGTTCGCCTGAGTGCCTGATAACACTGCATTCTCTGCCCTTGGCATGCAAGCTCAACCGCTCTTATGCAGCAGTCTTCTTCTGTTGCTTTTCTGACCCTCTGCACCACCAGTCCTCTCTTGCCTTTGGCCCTTGCTGCACTCCATTTCTTAGTGTTATAATTGCAAAGCCCTAGCCATTCCTGGCAAATTATCCCAACAATCTTCTGATGTTTTCAGTATATTTCCGCTTCCCTCACTGCTTCTTGAGGCTTCCACTTCCTGCCACACTTGATGGTCCTCTGACAGAATCAGTGTGCTGACAGGTCTTGCCTTGGTGGCTTTGAATTCCTCCACCACATATAAGACAAGTAAGCAGAGCTTAGAGGTCTTACTGCACAGGTTGATCGAGCTGAAAGTTGGGGGAACATTCAACCATTTTGGCACAAACCTGCTGCACTGTTTTTCAATTGCTTCCACTTGAGTCATGGGGAAGTCATACAACAAAAATGACTGTTGAAGTCTGGGTATGACACTATACTGAAAGCACCATACCTTAAATTGCCCTAGCAGTTGATTGTCATCAACTGCCTTAAGCCAAATATTTAATTGGGCCATAGTGTCTTTGAATTGGCACTGTCCTTCAACGTGCTATCATATATCTCTCCTAAACATCATATCCCTTATTCTTGAATTATTGGCATCTCAGTTCCTTGAATGCTGAAGATGCTCTTTGAAAGTTTCCCTTTCAGGATATTAGACTCCTGGATTTTGCTGGGTTGAACTGCATCCATAACCATGCAGCTACTTTTTCCTGTGTGCTTAGTATCTACTGTGTTCCTTGGATAAATATTACCTGGCAGTACTTCATTTATTTAAAAAAATACATATATAGTGAATTCATCAAAAAGAATTGGGGCATCACAGGCTACTAGATTTAATGTAGACATAAGATTTAGTTGTTCTTGATGAACAATAGTTTAGATAGCATTGATAATATTGTATTTTGTGACTACACTTGGTTGAAAAGATGACATCTTCCAGGATGCACTCCTAGTCTGGCAGAGATGGGTGTGGAGGTAGGGCTTTTAATGGCATCATGTATTTTCTGTCTGTTTGAGGTGTTCCTGGATAGAAGAAGGAAAAAAAAAATGCCCACTACAGGGAGAAATACAATCAAAACACCCTAGCTAGTAACATGGAGGGAAACATACTGTAAGCCTGTGCATCTTTATAAATAGAAAGTTTTATTTTCACAAAACTGCATTTGTAGGACATCTTTCCTGTTTACTACTTGCAAATTATTTCCATTTAATTATTGATAACAAATCCGCAAATAGGAGGAACCACAAATCGTAAATCTGTGTCGCAAAGGCCGACTATATATATATATATACTATATATATATATATACTAGCAAAATACCCGAGCTTCGCAGTGGCGTAGTACTGCCTTAAAATTTTTATTAAGAAGAAAATATACCAATAATTATTTGTTAAGTATCTCTTTGTATACCACATTGTGAGTTCAGCCCTCCGGTTGTAATATGACCAAGCTGTGCACTGAGCTTACTCTTGAGCATGCAACGTACAGTTGGCCATGTGAAAAGCAATCTTGCCTCAAATCTCACAGCTTGGATTGCTGCTGTCATAATCGGTTTGAGTTTCATGGTTTGTTTCAATTACAACAGTATTTGCAGTACTTGTTGTGTTGAAGTGACATTCGGCATCTGTCAAGCGTTGTAAGCATACAACCGGTTTCATCGATAACTTCGCATCCAGCTTTTTTTAAACATTCATAAACATCAAAGTGTCCACTACTGAAATCGTCACCTGTGAATCTAAGATGTTTAAGAGGCATTGGCGGTTGTCCAAAAGTGTAAAATATTTGGATATTTCAGTACACTTGAAAGTGACAACCGAACAATTCAGCAGCAGCCATCACCTCACATGCAGAACCATAGGTGAAGGGCTTAAGCATTTCACTCTTATAGTGCTCCTGTGTAGTATAATTATCTCCTGTACCGTCATCATTCCATACCTTGAACCTGTCCCAGTCATTCAATACATAAGACACAATGTTCCTCTGGATATCAAGAGTGAGCCTGATATGGCCGTGAAATATGTAACACAGAGAATGGAAAAGGCAGGTGCCATCTCCGGGCATGGAAACCACTCGGTAAGTGACAGTTCTTTGATCGATGGTGATCACCTCGATAGACATGTTAATGGGGGTATGGTTGGAACGATAAAAGAAATGGGTACCTGAACAATGTAAAGTAAGTCTAAAATACCTACACAATAACTATAATCGTAATAAACGAAAAATAAAACAGCGGAGAAGCCGTGGATTAAATAAAAAGGCTGCAGTTATCAGCAGGGAGACGTGAATCCCATGGCAAAGCAAGGAAAGGAATGAAGAGACCAGAGCGACGGACGGCCTTATATAGGCAGGCAGCCAACAACGTGGGAGGCGTTGGGATGGGGACTCAATGCCGCCTTACACGGCGACCGAGCTGCAGGCTATGGATGTATATATGTACATAAGTAGGATTCAGTTAGCGTTGGGAACCTGTGTACCAAATTTCTTGAAGATGGGCCCATAAGTAACAAAGACCGTTGGAAAGTTCAATATGGCGGCTGACAGTGGCGTCATACCACCGAAATAAGTGCGTACATCGGTTTCAGTTAGCACAGGGAAGCCGCCTACCAAATTTCATGAAGATGGGGCCATAAATAAGAAAGTTCAACATGGCGGACTTTGTTGACCGTTATGACCGTTACACGTAGAATTTCGAAATGAAACCTGCTTAACTTTTGTAAGTAAGCTGTAAGGAATGAGCCTGCCAAATTTCAGCCTTCTACCTACACCGGAAGTTGGAGAATTAGTGATGAGTCAGTCAGTCAGTCAGTGAGGGCTTTGCCTTTTATTAGTATAGATATATATATATATTGTCACAAAAATGACCATCAAACATTGAGAAGGTTTGGGGCAGCCACCTGTATAATTGTTCCCGGCTGCAAAACTGATTCAAAAACAAAGACATGTTCATTCCACTGAGTCCAAAACAGAACTGATTTTCTGGAGACAAGATGGTGGCTGTAAAGGCCAGTAAAGGAAGTGATGCCATCCATACCGGAATCGGAAGTGACATCATTGGCTAACCCAGAGCCGGGCGTGATTTCCCTTGAATGGTCTACAAAAGATCAAGAGGGAAAATTAATGCACATTGCCACCCCCTGGTCTGGCATGGAATCACATGTTTTCAAGCCCATTAGTTGTCTCCTAAACACACGTGTGTGACTTTATATATATATATATATATATATAAATATATATATATATATATATATATATATATATATAGTCACAATAACAGTCCACAGACATCAAAAAGGTTTGGGGCAGCCACCCGTATTTTTGGTTGAGTTGTTCACAGGTTGGAGTCCAAAAAAGAACTGATTTAAGAATGCAAATATGGCGGCTTTAAAGGCCGGTACTAAAAGTGATGTCATCAATAGCACCGGAACAGGAAGTGACGTCATCAGTAGCCCCACCGAAAACCGGAAGTGATGTCTTCAGGACTAGAAGTGACATCATCAATAGCGCCAGTACTGGAAGTGATGTCATCAAAGGTACCAATACCAGAAATGATGTCATCAATGGCGCCGGGACCTAGCGGGATTTCCCATGGATGGTCTGCAGAGGATAGAGAGAGAAAGTTGGTGCAGCTTCCCACCCCCTGGTCTGGCGTGGTACTACTATTATTTAGGCCCTTTTGCTGCCTCCCAATTGCACATGTGTAGCTAGCTATATATATATATACTAGCAGAATACCCGCGCTTCGCAGTGGATAAGTACTGTGTTAAAGAAGTTATGAAAAAGAAAAGGAAAAATTTTAAAAATAATGTAACATGATTGTTAATGTAATTGTTTTGTCATTGATATGAGTGCTGTTGTCATATGTATCTCTCTCTCTCTCTCTATATATATATATATA